>CAEFZP010002617.1:45000-225000 GCA_903064625.1 Mallotus villosus
CCTGTCTTCTGGAAGGTATGAATCATCGACATGAGAACACATTAACAGTTTTTATCTAATTTCCTTAAGAGTTCAAACCTGGCTGGCCCGTCACACCCACTTCCTTGTTTTGATTGGCAAAAACCATAATCACTTAAACAAATCCCCATCTGATCTTTCAGCTCCTCATCAGCTGATTGATGGCTGCTCCTGACTTTATCTCTCCCCATCTTCCCCCTGACTGTGAAACCCTGTGGTCCGGTCGGGTGTTCAGAGCGACAGTCATGAGTGTCTATGCTCAGGCATCCGTTTTAGTACTTGTGACCTGGTTTCCAATCCAAAATCTCAGGCAATCTCATCTCTGAAGGGCTTTGAGAGTGGCAAACAGCTGTCGCGGAAGGCTACTGCTCCTGCTCTGTGTGTTTATGGTTATGTGAGCTGTGGAGGTTTAAGTATCAGGGGCTATTACACCATATGGAATTCTAATCTCTGTCCCTCTCCTGGTAGCCTGTAACCCAGGCTGTAGCGTAAGGCGTGGGAGACTCCAAAAACAGAAGTTAGCAATGAGGAAAACTACAACATGGAGGATAAAAAGCAATAGGGGCCTACCATTACAAAAGTAGGGCTTTTGGTTAAGGTCTGGCTCAATGGAGTGTTTATATCTTTGTTTAGATCTTTATTAAGAAACCAAGGTATCTGAAAAGTATCCCTTTATGTAAGGCTCTAGCTAAAACTCAGCTTTGAGTTTTGATTCGGTTATGAACATAAACAAAAATGATCCTGTTGACCTAGACGCATACTATATTGCACAACCAACTCAGCATTTCGTTGTCTAGACTGTAGAGCTCTGTAGGATCTAGCAGTCACTGCATGGAAGAGGGACACCTAGAGACCAATAATCTACAGTACAACTCGTTTAAATCAATCATTTACAGGTTTGTTGTTCTATTATTGCACAATGCTCTGAGTCTACTAACAAAGGCCTCCTCTGTTGGCCTGCCAGATTAACAGCTTCGTGTTAATGTATTAATCACCAAATAGTCACAGGGAAATAGTGTGCGTATCTAGGAATTCTGCATAGAATTCTACGTTCTAGAGCAATCATTGACTATATGGTATTTGTTACGAGACATGTTATGATTGCTTTTACTAACCTACAACCTAATATGACTACAAACTTACATAATGAGTGCCTCCCATTCAAAGAAGTTTTCTTCATTTGCCGGACCTACAAAAGGAAATACATAATTACATGAGACATAAGCCTTGTTAAACTGTCCACGAGTAATACGTGACATGTTTTCATTTCAGAATGAGCTGTGTTTGTTGAGCGTTAAAAATAACTGCGTATCCCTTACCAGCAACAATCCCCTCTGGTGGATTCAATGTCAGCTCTGCAACATGGCATCGTACAGAAAAACACAATTATAGTTTGAGTCATAGCATGTCAACAAGTAATTAGCTCCAAACAACCGTCAAAAAGTTAGCAAGTGAGCTAGCTGGTTGATTAGCCGATGGGGGTTAGCCTAGCTTTCTAATCTGATGACGAGTAGCTAGGTAAACTAGCCTCTCTAGGCTAGCGCAATATAGCCATCTGTCAAATAAGGTAGCTATCTTACAGTACCGACTAGTTAACAAAACAGTGAAGCTGCCAACTCACGCTTATATTCAGCCATCAGTCTCTTCAACGCCGTGCCAGCCATTATATCGAACTCAAAATCTTAAAGTAAACACAATCTTGTGATTTTGTTGACAACGCAGCTGTAGACAGCTGACGATCAACTGCTTGTGTGCACACTACTTCCGGGTTGGCAGTTGACGTCATGGGGCTGCTGGCCCTTCCACTCTCGTCTTGCGAATTGATTAAAATCAGGAAACCACTAAAGTAAAACTAAGAAAAGTCGACACGTGGCAGGTATGAAAAGAAAGGGAAAGCAATACACTAAACACATTAATAGATCAACATCAACAGACCTATCAAGAACACGTCTGAATACCTTATGTCCTGTCCAGAGCAATAGACAGTTGATTGATGGTGGTGATGATGGCTTTGGAGAGGGCAGGGATGGTGGTGCAGTTTTACTGCTTGTCTGCTCACACAGGTTTGGTGGGAAATGAAAGGGCATATGAGGTTGCTCATCGCCCTAGTGTCCTGTCTCCCCCTGTGTTCTGTTCTCCCGTTTCTGCCCTTTCCAATGGTTTGGTTACTCAATAAGAAATCTCACCAGATTTTTCAAAATATGTTTTGTAAATTGCCTTTGTTTTATTCTCAAAACATACAGAAATGTGAATTTTTGATCCATTGTTGAAGATTCTTGTAATAAACATTTTATTTATTTATTGAGAAATGAAAAACGATGTGTGAGGAGTCAAGTAAATGACACATTGTTAGTTTCTTTGTTGAGAAACGTCAGGGGAAAATTATTTTTAGTGAAGAAGACATTTAATAAACATCTACTGTTCTCACCGAGCTACTGTAAGACTTAAAAGTAGTATTGAAACTAAAAAGATACTGAGGAGTCAAATACAAGCTCACCATCTACAAATACTGCACATTTATTTATTTTAAGTCTAAATTGTATACACTTAAGAATCATCACAACAAGATCCCTATCAGGTGTTTGCAGCAGTAAGAATGAGCGTTCCAGTTTCCAGCTCAGCTAATGGACCGCCCCAGTATGTTAAAACTGATGCGTTTTTGTCACTTGTTGTCATGTGCCAAGAATTATGAAACATAAAATGACAGTGCACGTTGATGAATCAAAATGTCTGAAGTTTAGAAATGTAATCAGAAATTCATAAATAAATACTGTATAGACAACCCAAAAAAGTATAAAAAGGAGTACATTTAGGCAATTTCATTATTTCACGATGATTTAAAAGACCATTGAAGTGTTGCTGTGAGTGAGCAGTAGGACAGCTTCCTCAATCATCTGAAGTCTTTACTCGTCACTCGTCACTTCGCTCGACCTCTCAGAAATATCTGTAGAGAAAAAAACCAGGATAGCTTTGGTACAACAGCTCAAAAGATTGGATTATGAATAACATATCTTTAATACAATATGTGTTTTGTCGATGAGAGGGAAGTATTGCCTCACATGCACTGCACTGTTTGCAATCACTACTAGTGTGATTGTCAAAGACCAGCAGTCGTACAGAAACATCCAGAAAGACTTTAGAAAAGCAAAGTACAGCCGGCAAGGTAAATGCTATAAGCAAGAATCATCGGGTACAAACATTATTGGTTTCAAGTCATCTTGTGGCCAGCAGGCAGGCAGGCAGTAGGAGAGATGGGTCCCTGTGTCTATTTTATGAGGGGGGTGGGGATGTCAGCGTTTGGACAGGCAATGCAGAGTAGATGGGTTATCTCAGTGCTAAAAATGAACAGAGAAAAAACCCTTTTGGGGCAAATGAAATTCACAAATGGAATTTGAATTCCCTTTAAGTACTTTGTAAAGTAACATTTGATACCAACACTGGCATTCGCAGAGAATAAGCAGCAGGTTCAGAATAGTGCCACAGTGAAGTTCCCCCCTAAACGCTGGTCTAGGATCAGTTTGCTCCTTAATGCTCATTTACGAACATATGATTGAAGAAAAAAAAACCTGACCTTACATCAGTGTCTAGGGGGGCGGGCGACTTCACAACCTCAGGAGAGGAGAGGGCAGCCGGAAGTGAAAGACCAAGAGGGCGAGAGGCTGACAGGGTGAAGGGTGGTGGCCTACCTGGGGCTGGGGGCTGGGGAGGGGCTGGGAGGTGGTGGTGATGGAGATGCTGGAGGGGTGGAGGGCACCCGCACAGGTGCTAAGAGAAAAGAGCATCAATACCTGCCGGGGTGAGAACCAGGGCCTGGAGCAGGTCAGACAGCGACACGATCCCCCTCACCAGGTCCTCGCTGTCCACCAGCACCAGACGGTGAACCTAAATCGGGAAGGAGCCAAGCTTAGAAAGTGTCGTTAACAGATAAGGGCTGCGGCTTATCGGAGACCTCAGAGCAGCGTTACCTCAGCTTCTGCGATGCGGTCGATTATGGTCTCCAGAGTCTCGTGGGGGTAGCACTTCAGCACCCCCTCCACGCAGCACGCTCTCATTTCAATCACCTCCCGCATCGTCAGGTTCAGGTTATTATAGTTCTTCTGAGCTGCCAGGTTCTACAACGACGACAAACTCCTTTTAGGACTTGACACTGCCCCAAAGTGGTACATATTTGAACTGCGCTCACAAAATGTTTCACATTTCCAAGTGCATACATGGCCTTTCTGCCTGGCAAAGCTACCGCTGGGGGAAGTGTAGTCAGTGTGAATTTCTCTCTTGATCAGAATGCCTGAAACTATTAACCATGTGTGTCAGTGTGATTCAGTGTTTCTTTGTGTTGGACTTACAATTACATCAAACCTGGAGTAGAGTGCCACCACTTTTCCTGCAGAAGAAGTTCATAGAAAAAGTCATGGCAAGGCTGTCAATCAGCTTAAACTTCCTACAAGCTCAGCTCACGTTAACGAAAACACACAGGGACCTCCCCCAGATACCTTTTTCATTGACAACAGGGAGGGCAGAGACCCGCCTCTCTACAAAGATGGCGAGAGCGTCGTACACTGTGGCCGACTCCTGCACAGTGGCCACTTTCTTAAACGTTCCAATGTCCACTTCTCCAATCCGCTTCTGGAGAAAACGTGGTTTGATGATCATGGATCCCTGAGAAGAACCAGCCAAAGAACACAGACAACAGTCAGGTCTTCATGAGCATTGTCCTTGTCGAATAAACCACATGAAGCTTGGGTTAGGATCAACATTCGAACACATCCAGATTGGTTGGAAAGGCTCTTACGAAGAGGTGTAAGAACTTGAGGATGCGTTTATGTGTGAGAATGTGGAGCACGTTGCCAGACTCTGGATCAATGACAGGCAGCCTGTGGATCTTGTTCTTCAGTAGAGAGTAGATGGCATCAAAGAGGCTTGGGAGAGGACAAAAAGCACATTATGTTAGTAACAGGGTCCGATTTGGATGCATCCAGTAGAAACCTGTGTAGGAAGTACCTGGATTCTGGAGTGATGCTGATCAGAGAGTGGAAGGAGCACTGCAGGTAGATCTCTAGAGGGGAGAGCACAGTCACAACAGAATCTGCAGAGAGATGTTGAGATGTGATGGCAGATAGAAAAAGGCAATGATGGAGACTCACTCACCTCGCCACGTCTCAATCTTGTGTTCCTCCAACTCATAGATCTGGACCTGGAAGACGCCAAAACAGATATACAACATAATGCCACCTATGTTCAGTAAAGTTGTCTGTTTTAAGATATTCTATTCCATTTATGTTTTACACTCACCAGGGGAGACTTGTAGTATCGGTGAAGAATGTTAATGAAGTCTGTGATGGTCAACATACCTGCAGAGAGACGACCACAAGGTAAAAAGTCACTCTCTCACACACACACACACACACACACACACACACGCACACAATCTGCCGCACCCCCGTCTCCAGGGGTAGGGTGTGTGTTATTAATAACCCAGGGGAGAGTGTGGGGGATTAGATTGTCCTGCCAAGCAGACACTGGGGCCCAGGTGCTACACTAAAGTTAGAAGTTTGGCACCAATCTTACGAGTCAGAGGCCATTGGACCAGGCCAGTCAGGCCCACCTAACCACTCCAAACCCAGGAGGACAGCCTTCCGGCTCCTTCTTGATCCTGTCTCATTTCTACTCCTACCTCTCTCGCCTTTCACGGGGCTCTTCTGGGTCTTTCAAGGAAATTGTGTATCAATATGGAGTCGTTTTCTATAAACGGTTGGGCACACGTTTGAATGATTTCATCCAGACTGCAGAGAGTTATGTAGCCCTTACCCCTCCGTTTCGAGGGCTAAGGGCTAGGGGTAAACTAAGGGCTAGGGGTAAGGGGTACGGGGTAAGGGGGAGTATTGGGATTGGCCCTATGACTAGGCAGTACTACCGCTGTGGTAGACAGGGTGCCAGAGCAGAGAAAATGCTGTCATCTACATCCAAACACCCTCACAGTCTAAACCCATACCTCAGCACATTCCCTATGAGTCAACCACTATAGAATCCGGGCTATCTTACAGTATCTGGTTGGAGTGGTGAAAGCTGAACCAGAGGTTTATGGGAATGTCCGTAGTGATGTTACCAGGTGTCTGTAATGTGAGTCTGCCTTCTGGCTGACCTGTTGGACTTTAAAGGTTAAAGGCGTTCGGCCTGTCTGGCTCACCTACGAAACACTGCAGCTTGCTGTCCCACAGAGGCGCCGCTCGAACACCGTTGGCCACCAAGGCAAAGAAAGCTTTTTTCACCTAAACACACACACACGGGACGGAAAAGTGTCCCAAAATGAACACACCGAGAGGATTTGGATATGAAGGGAATTTGTGTGCTCCTTAGTCAACTCTGAGACGTTTAAAGTATTGTGTCAGTTTGTACCTGCAGCGTCGTGTCAAAAATGACCAGCTTGGAGCTGGTTGGAATGGCATCGTAGCAGGAGTGGTTCATCATGAACTTCATGTAGACGTCAGCATCGGGTTCTGCGGCTCGGACTGCAGAGGGGGGGGCAGAGGGGGGGGCGCCCTGCTACAGGTCCGTCAGTCGGTCACAGTGGTCTGACACACAGATACTCATCTCTTACTGGCTACTGTGATAGCACAGAGACAAACACTAACCCACGTGGGGGAGTACACACTGACACACGAGCAGAAACACACACACACACATAAACACACACACACACACACACACACACACACACACACACACACACACACAGACACAGACACAGACACACACACACACACTAAACACCCGAGAGTTACCTGTCTCCTCCTTCATAGAGAGCTCATCCTCCTCAAAGAAAGGGACCTACACACAGAGAGAGAGAAAACAATAATGACCAATTGAGGTACGTGAGAACCCCTTCACAACTACATCTACAATGATGGAAGAAGCATTGAGAGTTGACAGCTTGTGACTCAAATGAACAGGCTGTATTTCTGACTATAATAAACCCCTAGCAGAGCTGGGGGTCACAGTGAGGGACAAGGCCTGTGATCTGTGTTAGGGTCGAGGGGTCAGAGGTCAGAGGTTAGCTCACAAGCAGGCAGGTCACATGCTACACGAGGACAGGGTCAACTCTGACAACACAACAATCCTCCCCATATAGAACAGGTAAACTCCATAAGAACCAACGAGAAGTATTTTGAGCCTCGTAGCACATCGACTCGTTTTCACTGATGTAGTAAATGTAGTATAATAGGCAGCATTGAAAAGAAGGGTGGGGATTGTGATGAGGTATTTGAGGCAAATAGTTAAAGCTTTGCAGCTTGAAACTTGTCAGATGCGTGGTGCAGGGCCGGGATTGTGACACTTGGCTCTCCCTGACCACATAACTTCACAGGTCTAGAGAAATCCACCGGTACTATAATGACTTCCTGATTTGTAGCGCACAGCTCTGTCATAGAAATGCTCCATCCAGTCATTCCAACAGACGCTACATCTAGTCTGCTTCTTATCACACCCAGCCTCTTATTATAATCCACACTGCTAAACCGACGCAAGCACATAGGCAGAGCCAAACACTGTGCTGCACTCCAGTACACTGACAACACATATCTACTATGCCAAGACACCCACGGCACCAAGGACCCTGCTTCATGCCTTACCTCAGGTAGAAGCTCCATGTCTGGGGGCTGAGAAGAGGCGACGCTGGGTGGCTGGCTGGGTAGACAGGGAGACTAGAACTGGCTGTGTCCGTCACGTCCTCAGCATGAGCCAACTGAGCTCCAGCCTCACAGAGAGACCAAATCTAAATTGGGCATGAGGGACAGTCGAGGCATGCAGGCAGGGGACTGGTCAGACGGGGAGAGGGAGTGGCAGATGCTACTGGACAGAGGAGAGAGAGCAAGAGAGAGAGAGAGAGAGAGAGAGAGGCGTGGCGAGGGAGCGGCAAGTAAGGGAGAGAGAGAGGGGTAGGGGGAGGTGTTGAGTGTGTCTGTGTACACAACATGCCTTCAGACGGGCTTGGCAGGGAAGGCTACAGGGCTCGGGTTAGCAGCGCCCATCTCATCTGCCCTGTATTAAAGAGGGGAAGATTTTCAGAAGGACATACTACAAGCGGCAGCCATTTTACAAACCCAACCTGTAAGAATGATGAGTTTATATGGATGCAGTTTGGGTTTTCATACCTGAGTTGTCAGGGAAATCTTTTCTCATGTAGGGCAGAGTCGCTGGAGTTGAGGCAGTTTATTGCTTGCGGCATGCAACAAGGAGATAAGTCTGATCGCGGTGTTACATACTTGTCTGAAGACTAGTCTCCATGCAAACCCATTTCCACAACACAGTTCTCAATAGTCATTGGTCCATGCACAGACATGCAACTATCCCATGTCTCTTCTTTCATTGGCTCCCCTGCATAGCAGCTGTCTAGCTAATAGATCTCAGGCTTGTGTGCGTGTCTTTGAGTGGAATCTTGGAGTGCTATCTTCAGTTTGGAGTGGATGGAGTTTGACCCTGGTTCCAACACAACATGGAGTTTGACATCTGTTTAGCTTATTTGCTAAGTAAAAAATATTTACATTCTGAGTAAGGGGTAACGGTCAGTCTGTTTAAGTAACGATCAGCATGTCTAACTCCATGTGGGTTGTTCCTTCTTTCTGCACTGGCATCTTCGGCCCCCTGCGTCCATCCCTTTGGCTGTGAGGAGTTTCACTGGGCCATTACAGATGACGCTATTTTTACCTCTGGTGACCTGATGAATGTGTCTCTCTGCTCTCATATCCCCCACCCCCCCCCTGGCTATCTCAGCACATCAGACGAGACCCTGGACGAGAACCTGGACAGCAGATTTACACCACACTGTCGAGAGGGCATTCACCCGTGTGATTACACTACTGAGAAGCTGAGAGACATTTACCAGGCTGGTCAGGAATGCTTCCCACAGCAGGCGGAAACACAAGGCCCTGCTGATGTCACAGAGGAAGGCCAGCCAACACATTCATTATGGGATGATTCTTATTATCATACTGACACACTAATGTCATATTAAGGGCTTAGATGGTGAATACCGATAATTGAACTGTTACGAAAGCAGCTGCCATTCCACTGTAGTGTTTCTAGTGTTTGTTACACAACACTCCCTGTGTATGTGTGTGTGTGCGTGTGTATACTCTTGTGTCCAGAAGCATTCCAAACATAGTCTGTCACAACAGTCAACTGGGGTCAACTTTGACCCAGTGTTCTTGATGTCTCCGAGTTCCTGTCAGCTTGAATCGAAAAAAGAAACGGTGAGGTGAGGTTGTCTGCTTGATTCTTTCTCAGTGAAAAGACAACACAAGGGAAGCAAGTGTATTTTCAAATGTCAGTTTTTAATGTGAAAACTTGAACCTGAGCAGTTACGTTAGCCCTTAGTTTGGGACTACTTATTGTTAATAAACTTTTAAGAAATACCTCTTTATAGATTTATTTAACAATGAAATTCTGTTCAAACTTCACATGTACTCTAGATAAGAAGGACCAGGGATGCAGCTACCAGCCCTGCAGAAGCAAGGCTGAAATGTAAACACACCTTGACAGGCGAGATCTGATTGGATCGTGTCACTGCAACAAGCGGTGGGTGTGTTCAGCAGGCACGGCGCTGAGGGGGCAGAGCTGATAGGAATAGAGTGGCCTGGAACAGCCAAGCCTCTGGAGAATTCATGAAGCACTGTTGTCCTATTGCAGGTCAGTCCTCTGGGGGATATTCAGTGCGTGGCACCCTGCTGAAAGCCATCCAGACGCCAGCAGCCTCGGTTGGCACCCCCACTCCCCAAACCCCTCGCCAACGTTACCCCGCCCCCCAAAAGTCCAGCTCAGCCAATGAATCGCACGCTCCGCAGTATGGAAAAGCCATAAGAACACTCAGTGATTTCAAACAGTCATTCATTTGGCCAATAATTCACACTCCACTTTTCACTACACTATGGCCCTCTGTTCAATCCCCTCTGTCTCTCCAACTCCACATAGCAGCAGAGAACAGCTGTAAGGAACGGCAATATCCATACCCGGAGAAGAGACAGGAGAACATAGAGAGGGAGAAAGAAAGAGAGAGGGGGAGAGCAGGTGTGGACCTGAACTCTTGTTAGTGGTTAAATAACACACGCCCACATTTCAGCACCTACACCCCTTTCTCCTAAACCAAGAAATGGCGTGCTTTGTGCAATTGTTAGTATGGAAGCCCAAGAGGGACATGTGCCAACAGTGTTGTGTCGGAGCTCTGGGTCACCGCTCATATAAAGTCTTTGGGTGGCAGACTCTGGCTAAAGATGGGGCCTGGGCTGGGGCCCGGGCTGGGGCTGGAGGAGCGGCTGAGGCCGGGGCTGGGGGAGCGGCTGGGGCCGGGGGAGTCCATCAGACTGATGTCAGGTAGGCTGGAGGTAACAGACTGGATCTCCCGGTCGGAGAAGTCATCGTCATCCGGCGGGAACCTGCGACTGTGGCTCACCACAACACTGGCACACAGAGACAGGGACTCAGTCAGCATGAACATGGCGTACAGCAGAATCTATGATGTGGTGTGTGTTAGTCTGAGAGAGAGAGCTCACCTGGATCTGCTGAGCTCTTGTCTGGGAACATAGCTGCTCTTGGACCACTAAGAAACAGCAATCACCGAGAGGTTAACGCATGTCCACCGTGTGGTAAATGGAGAAATCAAACCCTGAGACGACGGTACTCACTATGTGTGCGGGATCTGAGGTGCCTAGATGAACTCCTTTCTGACACAGAGTCTTTAGCAGATGGATCCCTAGACGCAAAAACACAAACCTGCGATTACTGTGGAGCTCCCTTCACCGAGGGGCTGCCGGACTGTGGGGGGAAACGCCCACAAATGCATGAAAACACACACACACACACACAAACACACACCTTTGCTCTCATTTTGGCTGTATTTCTGCCCCCACTGGTCGAGGAGGATGTTGAGGTAGCGCGAGTGCTCGAAGAAGCGGAGGTAGCGAGACGAGGTGGCGCAGGGGAAGATGCGCTGGAAGTCTCCTCTCCGACACAGCTCGTCCTCCGTCTGGGCCAGGACGCGCACGTCCTCGGGGGTCAGCACGTCCAGCACGGACGTCAACAAGGTCTGGTGGCAGGAGAACACACACGTCACATCTCTGTATAGTCGCTGTCGCACAGGTCTGGGATGTGGAGCGGTCCATCTGCCACCAGTGTGTGTGTGTGTGAGTGTGTGTGTGTACCTGGTCTGTAAAGCGCTGGCTCAGGTAGAAGGCTCGTTTGACTTTCTCATCAGTGGACAGTTCAGATCTGGATCTCTCCCGTGTCCCTCCACACACACTACACACACACACACACACACACACACACACACACACACACGTGCATCAGAAAATACACACAGCAGGTGCCAGAAAAAAAGAAAGAGTAAAACAAACAGATGGAAAAAGGTGAGTAGGGAGGAAGAAACAGAAAAATGCAGTATTTTATTTTATAAACGTCAGGAATAAAACTAATATTGAGTGTGTCCCTCCGTGCTGTAGGACAGTCAGGGTGCTATGCTACAGGCTGACCTGCTGTAGGACAGTCAGGGTGCTATGCTACAGGCTGACCTGCTGTAGGACAGTCAGGGTGCTATGCTACAGGCTGACCTGCTGTAGGACAGTCAGGGTGCTATGCTACAGTCTGACCTGCTGTAGGACAGTCAGGGTGCTATGCTACAGGCTGACCTGCTGTAGGACAGTCAGGGTGCTATGCTACAGACTGACCTGCTGTAGGACAGTCAGGGTGCTATGTTACAGGCTGACCTGCTGTAGGACAGTCAGGGTGCTATGCTACAGGCTGACCTGCTGTAGGACAGTCAGGGTGCTATGCTACAGGCTGACCTGCTGTAGGACAGTCAGGGTGCTATGCTACAGGCTGACATGCTGTAGGACAGTCAGGGTGCTATGCTACAGACTGACCTGCTGTAGGACAGTCAGGGTGCTATGCTACAGGCTGGCCTGCTGTAGGACAGTCAGGGTGCTATGCTACAGTCTGACCTGCTGTAGGACAGTCAGGGTGCTATGCTACAGGCTGACCTGCTGTAGGACAGTCAGGGTGCTATGCTACAGACTGACCTGCTGTAGGACAGTCAGGGTGCTATGCTACAGGCTGACCTGCTGTAGGACAGTCAGGGTGCTATGCTACAGGCTGACCTGCTGTAGGACAGTCAGGGTGCTATGCTACAGGCTGACCTGCTGTAGGACAGTCAGGGTGCTATGCTACAGGCTGACCTGCTGTGGGACAGTCAGGGTGCTATGCTACAGTCTGACCTGCTGGAGGAGCTGGAGGCACTGCTACAGGACGGGACCACGTCGTCCCTCTGAGGAAGAACGAAGCCGGCCAGGTTCAACACGTCCCTGATCATCTGACCCTTGATGGCCACGTCCAGAGCTGTGTTAGAGTGGAGGCTGGGGAGAAGCAGAGTCATGTTAATACACACGCACAATAATGACACACACACAATGCTCTCTCTCTCACACACACACACACACACACCATGTACCTGGGTGAGATGTTGACTTCCAGAACCCAGGGTTTGAGGTTCTCGTCCAGCATGATGTCGAAGCCAAACAGCTCGTGGCAGCTGTATGGAGAGCGCAGGTTCATCTTCACCAGGCTGTTCACGTACGGATCCGACCTGCAACACACACAAACACACCTTCAGACTGGACCCCTACAGTCTCTTTCGTTCCTCTATTTCTTACCAACACCCAAAAGACTGAAAACCCTTCCCACAATGCCGTCCCCCCCTGGGAACTTACGCAATGATGGTCTTTGATGACAATGTCCTTGATCTTCTCCCAGATCACAGTGGTGTTGACCCCCTTGGAACCCAGGTACTGCCAGAGTGCCTTCAAGGCCCTGTACAAACACACACAGAGACACACACCGGTTACTATCTAACAGTGAGTCGCTGCTTGGTGTCCCATCATCAGCCTGTGGGCCTGGGCCTCTGAGCCGGTCCCCTCACCACTTGTGTCCCTGACAGGCCGTGTTGTCACTGTTGCTCTGGTACTCCGAGTTCTTCTTGTTGACGCTGTAGTTGGTCAGGTGCATGAACTTGTTCCCCAGACTCTTGGTGGAGGAGGAGTACCTGCGGGGTGAAACACGCAGGATGTTACCGGGGGAAGGGGGGGTAGCCAGGCCTGGAGCAGGCCAGGGAGCAGGCCCTGGAGGAGGCCAGGGAGGAGGCCCTGGAGCAGGACAGGGAGCAGGCCCTGGAGCAGGCCATGGCAGTGTCCCTGGTGGAAGGGGCTCTTACTTGCAGCTGGCGAAACGGACCAGGCCGTCTGAGAAGATGTAGATCCTCAGGGGGTCGTAGGAAGACACGTACACGTAGATACGCAGGTCAAACTTGTTCCCGCTGATGAGGTAGGGCTTGCTCAGATACCTACAACACACACACACAATACCAACTATAGTTCCCCGAACTCCAAAACAGACCATACACTGACCACACATCCTGTTAATGAGTGAAAAACACGGCGTCCTGCCATCCAGTGCTTACTTCTGGACCAGGAGAGGTCTCTTGCGAGGCATCTGGCTCCACTTGTGGATCACCTGGATGCCGATCCCCCTGGCCGAGGCAGGCTGGTGATGAGAGAGAGAAGGAATCTGTCAGCAGCCTGTTACCATGCTCCGATACCTACCGTACTATAATGCCAATGTGCTGACGCATGGAGGGGAGGAGAGGGATGGAGAGGAAGCAATGGAGGGATGAGAGGAAGCAATGGAGAGGAGAGGAAGCGATGGAGAGGAAGCAATGGAGGGAAGGAGAGGAAGCAATGGAGGGAAGGAGAGGAAGCAATGGAGGGAAGGAGAGGAAGCAATGGAGGGATGGAGAGGAAGCAATGGAGGAATTGATGGACAGATGTGTGTACCGGTTTAATGATCCACTTCTGCCGGCTGCTGCCGTCCTCCCAGGCCTTCTTCAGCTGCTTGATGTCCTGGGGCAGGACAAACGAGCGTGGGAAGAAGCCAAAGTCTCTCTTGCCGAAGCGCGTCTGCATCTTGGACAGGTTCCTCCACAGGCGGTCCTTCCTGCCGATCTGGAAGGACCCGGGGAAGTGGTTGAGCTGCCGGGAGGGGAGGGGAGCAGAGACACATGGTCACACCTCCACATGGTCAGACCTCCACATTTACATTTAGTCATTTAGCAGACGCTCTTATCCAAAGCGACTTACAGTTAGTACAGGGACATTCTCCCCAAGGCACTTAGGGTAAAGTGCCTTGCCCAAGTACACCATGTCATTTTGCACGGCCGGGAATCGAACCAACAACCTTCTGATTAATAGCTCGACTCCCTAACCACTCAGCCATTTGACCCCCCTGACCTCCACATAAGGACCGTCAGGTCCGGAGGTCTGTTTTCAAACGTGGGTACGACGGATTTTATTTCATTTTTAACTGAGGATGCGGCCGCTAAACACATTTTTTACAAAAAATATTGATTTACAAATCTGCAGTTTCCTCCCCCAAAAAGTGGGTGTATACATTAGACTTTGATGTCTTTCTATTCCATAGGTACAGATATCGATTATTTTACTCACCTTCTGGTATTCTCGAATGGCCCTGAAACAAGGAGACTTCATGTGGTGACCCCAACACCCCAGCCAGTCATGGCTTCCTACAGTCACACAATAAAGGGATGTTATTTAGAGTCTTTACCATCCCCTCACAGTTTCACAAGGGCGTGCGAGAACTCACTCTTGGTGACTTTGAAGTTTGACCGGGTGATGGCGTTTTTCACCACGTTGGGTGTCACCGAGCTCATCTTCCATTTCAGGAGGTGTCTCTGCTCGAGGGGCAACAGCTCCACTGCAGAACAGAAACACTATACAGCTACAGAGGCATCGTACTACCAACAACCAGAACAACTACAGAACAACACCACACTGCAAAACCAATAAAGAAACACCACTCTATTCTCTCGAGCTATAGGAGGTACCTGCCTGGACCAATTGTCACTACTAAGCATGTAGGTCTAATGTATATGCCTTTCAGTTTGATATGAAGTCTTAGCAAGTGTTCAGGAAACCAGCCTAAGAAATCCTGTGTTACTGGAACTTTACACAGAACCAACAATCCTATTGACAGTTATGTAGATGGTAGTGGTAGGATCCCCTGTGGAATGTCGTGTTGGAGCTGTCATGTGGTCATGTGTGTCATGTGCAGTGTCAGAGGCTGTAGCTCCAGGACTGACCTCTCTCGGTGTCGGTGCCGAAGTACAGCGTGGGGGTGACGTTGGGGAACATGCTGGGCACCAGAGCCGGCTTCTCCTCCCTCTCATCCTCCACCTCGGAGGACATTGGCTCCTCAATACTGACACACACACACACAGAGACATCCGAGTCAGGAAAAGACACAAGGCGGCCTTGGGAAGAGGGGCCGATTGGTCGAGATACGCCCAACTAATTACAGCGTAGGTTTAGAATGACAAGCGATTCCAATCATGTTATACAATTACAACATGAGGAGGAAACACAGCAATGTCATCCAGAGACAGTGGGGGGACTATTACTATGTCAGGAACCAGAACTATCAGAACTCTGTTAGCTACAGCCCTCCCACAGCACTGTGGAAGACAGCCAGAACAGCCAGCAGGTTAGAAAAAGAAAATAAAAAAACACTACTTTGAAAAAAGTTTACTTTTTACTACAAACTTCCCGTTAAACCGAGTCACCTCTGATTGCTTTAATACTGTTGAAATTGGACAGAAAGGCAGTAGCATACCTACTGCTTAATCAGCCATAACAAGGACAAAGGAATACAAGCGTACGCAAAGTTAGCACGAAAGTCGTCCTTGGCACAGAGTCAAAGCCATATCTTCTGGACGGAACACTACTCATCACTAACGAGTCAACAAGAATAAATCATCTTACAAACACCACGACAGCTACTCCTGTTAACAGCAACCACAACTGGGTTCTTGGGTGACCCGTCAGACAGGAGGAAAAAGAGAACACTCACATGACAGTCATGAAGGATGGGAAACGTTATCCTGGTCTTGTCTTCAAAAACACCCGTCTTAACTGACAGTAAATCCCATTGACTCTTTGACTCTGACCTGGAACTAAACTCTACTCAGCCTTCAGCTTTGAGGTGAGGGGAGTCCAAAAAAAAACCTGCAGCCCGATACCTATCAACTATTCACCCGGGACGTCATGCCATGACAATGATCCGACAGGCCCAGCACTATTTGGTCACAGAATCACATCCCCCCCCCCACCCCCCCCCCGCCACTATGGAAGGGACGGTCCCACTCTTATCAATGATTGACAATTGGGAGACCTTTCCACTAGCCTCTGTGCTTTCAGTCTTTTCAATACCCCCCCCAACTGCCAGAACAATAATAACAAGTTCAATTCTCTCCTGGGTTTTTGTGGTTGTGCAGGGAGATGTCAGGTGTTGTGGTCACGGAGGTACATAGAAGTGAGGTGAATGGCTCTTCTACAGAGATCTAGACACGACGGAATGAAAACGAGGCCTGACGACGAGCCTTCGTCCATCGTCGGATGTCTTGATGTGTGAGACCGCCTCACACTGACCTTTGTTGTCCAAAAAAATCATTTTCACGTTTGTAACACGGTTAGCCCTTTAGGTTCTACAGTCACGGTTCATCCGATACAAAACATGACCTACATGACCCTACTATCCAGCATCAACACCAGTTCAAACAGAACAGACAACTCATCAAACAGAAATCTTCCCTGCAAGCCAGACAATGTTTTCCAGAATGTGATTTAAAACACGAGAAGGGGGACATTCACAATTAGAACATGTCGAAATATAAGGCGTGTTAATCAAAAAGATAATTCAAAGTCCCACAGCAGAGAGAACATGAGCAGACTTACTGAGAAAGGGCTGACATGGAGGCCGTGGACGAAGAGTCATTCATGGAAGAGCAGTCAGATCCATCTGGAATACACAAACAATATTACATTTCATTGCCCCATAAACTCAAGACTGGTATGTGCTAGTCCCACACAATAAAAAAAACTTGAACACTACAAACGCTGTTTCACAAGTAAATATACTTTGGCCATAAAGTGGGCCGATTATTAACATGTCATCTACCCAAGTGTGCATGTGTGTGTAACAGGCTGTTAGCTTTACCCTCATCACTGCTGTCCCCCTCCAGAACATCCTGGAACTCCCCGTCCTCATCCTGCAGCATGGCTCCACTCTCCAGGCTGAGGACAGAGAACAACATTACATTTACATTTCCATACGGTAACAAAGCTGGAATATCAAACACACACATCTCACACAGCACAACATACAGTAGACCCGTCAGGGGACGCACAACTCACCCTGAGGCATCACACTCTGTAGGCAGCCGTTCCTCTGGTGGTGGTGATGGAGACGAGCTTGGTGATGTGGAGGGGCACCCCTCCCTGGTGAGGTGTATGGCAGAGATCTGAGTGGTCACTAAGCCCACAGAGGGTGTGGGAGGAGACCCCGACACTGCGTCGGAGCTCTCCTGGATGGCACTAGGACTAGCGCTGGCCTGGGTAGTAGGAACCTCTGGATTCAAGGCTGTGGAGGCACACGTCCCTGTGGTGGAGATCTCCCAGGTCTCCATGGGCTCCACAGAGGAGTCCTGCTGGGCCGTGCTGGTAAGGCAGAGTGGTGAACGTTTGGCTGGGATACTGTGACAACTAGGACTGAGGTTGGTAGCTTTGGCATGTGCACTTTTTTCTCCGTTAACAGCTCGACCGTTTACGACGCTCTTGTTCCTAGCGTGGGAGACTGTGCTCTGGCTCAGTTTCCTTACAGCTTCGGTGAACACCACCTCCGAGGTGACCTTGTGGATCCCTCCTGTAGGACTACCTTCCCCTCCATGGGAGGTACAGACCAGCGCGTGCTCCTTACCACCTTCCAAATCTGCAGTCACCCCATTCTCTAACTTCAGTGTGTCCTTAAGCCTCCAGAAGTGGTCCACTGATACATCCTGGGAAACAGTTCGAACCTCCAATGGCATAGTAAACCGTGTTTTTCCATCCCCTTTGTCACCACCTTGGCAGTAGGATCGGGTAAGCTGGGGGGGGCACAGGCTTGGTCGGGTTCTTGGTCCCCTGGCGGGGGCCGTGACAAGGACGGGAAGGCACTTTAACCCTGGAGGTGGTGGTGGCCTTGGTGGTGGCCGCTTTGCCGTGGTCTTTGAGACTCACGCTCCCCCAGGGGGAGGACTGGTTGGTGGGCATGCTGCTTTGAGCTTCCTGGAAAGGTACCGTCGCACCAGGGGATGAAGCCTTGGATGGGGGAGGACACGTGAGATAGGCACCACTAGCTGCAGGTTGGGGCGAAAAGGCCCTTTTCCCCAAAAGCCCAGACCTCAACGTGAATAAATCCAAATTCCAGTTAGGTCTGCGATTATTCTGTACAGTTGGCTGCTGTGCGTTCTTGGAGAGAGGAGCACCTGATCGAGTGTGTCCATTACTTAGCACGTTAGCACAGGTGGCACATGCACTCAAAAGGCTCCCAGGGTGGTTGGCTATGAGAGTGGCTGCAGGCACAGATCTGTAGGCACGTTTAGAACAAACATGAGTCTCAGAGGCACAGTAGGGGGAATCGGTATCCACGCTCAGCTCATTAGGCTGGGCCACATGCTTACAGTGGACTGGGGCACAGAGTTGGGACTGGAAATTGGTTTGTTTCTTCTCAACAGGGTCGGGGGGGAGGTGAGGGTTTGCAGTAGATTTGACTCGCACAGTGAAAACTGGTTGGGAGGTCTTCTCATTCAGGTCTTCCGCTTCACTGGAGGCCATCAATTGCCATCATACACCCTCCCGCCATGGGATTTGGCAGACACATCAGGACAACTAGGGGCTCTGCTTGGTTCTGAAAAAACAAAGGCAATGCCTAGAGTTAATTGAAACTTTTAAAATCAATTCATGTAGGTGCACCTAATATTTGGACAATCAATGCAACTAGCTAGCTATAATTTCAGAGTCTACATGTAATATAATGAAAATCGCATTCATTATATGTCGCTAAAGTATCTAGTGCGACATCTCTACATTGGCCTGTGTTACTAGTTGATATGTCACCAGCCCAAACAGCCATGTGGTAAAAATGTGACAGAGCTAGCTAGCCAAGTTAGCTAGACAAGCTATTCGACAGTGTCGAAATTGCTAAGAGTATGCTAGCAAGCTAGCTAGCCATATCTCTAGCTAACTGTTGGATTTTTTTTTGCTGAAAAATATGTTACCTAGCTAACTAACTTCTGAGTTTTATTTGAAAACTTGATAGGTAGCTACACTGACAAAATGTCAACTCCAATATCCACATAATGGTGTAGTTAGCCTGAGCCAGCTGGTTTACTGGAACCGGGAAACAACGAGGCTGCAGTGACGGGGGCCTTACCAGCTGACTATCGAAAAGGGTTAACGCGTTAGCTTAACTCCTAGCATCTGGTAGCTACAGGAGCGTAGCCTACTTAGCTGGTCGCGCTGTTTTTCACAAGCGTACATTACCAGTCACTCAATCTCAGAGAACAAACTTTTACAGAATACCAAATAGCCACATAATCAGTTGCAATTGATGATTCCGTTTCTTACCTCACTGAGTCCGATGGGTGACCAAACTACACGGTGCATTCCTTTGCGGTGTGTCTGTCTACCCGCGCTGACAAGGGAATCCCTCCCGCTGTCTGCTGCTGCGTCCCCCTAGCAACCACAGACGCGGAGGCGACTTTTACTTGGGCAGCACAGGTTAAACAGAAGTATTTTCTGAAGCCACATATTGATTAAGAACAAACATAAACCAAACATGCCAGACGATATATTTAGAGTTTAGTGCAACATGTTATCCGCATTGTAACATTTTACATGATTCCACACGCCCAAGCCGCTCAATGAATCCCGCACAAACTAGACTGCAACTGGGCTTTTAAAATAGCTTAGTCTAGTGACAGATCTGAGCTCTTCATCAATAAGAACCTAATCCACCTGGTCATTTGACACTCTTTTACAGCAGAAACAAGTAACCAACCACCATCTCACACTGAGTGAGGATTAATAATGCATAGTGACAAACCACTTCCAATTCACACAGAGTAGGTCATTCTGCGATGACTCAGCACCCATGATAACTGACACATTTCACTCACAGTAGATATTTAGGAATAGGAGTCACAAACCAGCGTTATATATTTTTCTTGATCTAATGTTCAAATGTGAGCAATCCATTGCATGGGACATGCATCACGGACAGAACTGTTTTCAACACCGGCGTTTGACACAAGAGGTCACATATTTTGATAACTGTCGTCAAAATATGTGACCTCCCTTGTTACATGGTTGAAAATGTCTGACAATCCAACCAAACCATGTCAGGTGACTTCTGTCCTTGGCATGTTGGCCTATATCCTAAATTGTGGGGGTGGCACCCATTGACAAGTCACTGAAGACACATTGAATTAAAGAAGAATGTATTAAATTGTATTTTTATACAAAATAAATGTGAAATACATTTTGGTTTTAGCAGGGCTGTAAAATGTTGCGATTTACACCTTGGCACGAAGTTACACAAGGCGGGCATGAACTGCTTTGATAGAACGCACAGAATGCCCTCCCCCAGAGCCATAGAAGGACTTCCCGAAGCGTTCCATTAGCTTGCACAACGGTGACCCCTTAAGGATTTACGGGGAACTGCACCGTACGCTTTAGCAGCTGAAAAGGGTAAACAAATTACATTAAAGTCACAAACCCAAGAATGATCACATAAGTTGTATGACACTGTGAGAAACGCCACTAAAAGATTGGTCCAAATAGACATAAGTAAAATAGGCTACATTTAAAAAATACAATAATACAATATGCTACCACACACGGGTGGGTATGTGGTTTCATGATTCCGTTATTTTTGGTATTACCACTGGATGGCACATCCAGTTTTCATGTTTTCATGCCTTCCACCTGTTGGCTATGGAGCTTTATTGAATCTCTTCCCCCCTTCCATCCCACTCGTTCTCACGCACACATACATGTTGAAAAGAGGGTATACTTGAATCATGTGAATCATGAATAATGCACTGTATGTTCAAAAGCACTGCCCCCTCTCTGCTCAGCAAAGTGGGCAGAAGTCAAACACGCTTCTACTGGGCACCGCAATGACAGACTGTGGCCCTGTATCCTCTTGCATGTCACTCTGCTCGGGCTCCCTGTCCCACACTCTCGTCTCTACCCCACCCACTCCCCCTCCCCCTCCCGCATGTCAGAGCCAGTGGGATGGAGTCACTGTTGCAGATTACTCTCCATCTGGATGCTGCTCTGACCCCTTTTGAAGTCCCCTTTTAATGAAGACAGTTTGATAAGACAGTCAAGAGCAGTCGAGTCTGTGCTTTGAGAACGTTGATGTCTATAATAAACGTGTACATTTTGTTCTGACTTTCAGTCTAAGCAGGGAAAGTTTTTTTTTCCTCCAAAAACTTAAGTGCGTTACTAAATTGTCCCGCCAAGGCAAGCATCTTGGAGCACAAATATGAGGATTCTTTCGAGTCGAGTATTTTTTGTAATTTTGATTCTGTTTATCAGCGATTGCTGTGGCTCTCAGGTCAAATTTGGTCGTTTGGATAAGTGGGTGAAGACGGGCTTTCAGTACCTGAAGTTGAACCTTTGCCGCAGGGTCTCCTCCATGTCCGAGGGAGAGTGCAAGCGGCTGTCTCACCTCCAGCTCAGCGGGGTGGCGGTGTACGTCTCAGAGCCAAACTCTGAGAAAGTTCTCGCTATTCTTCCAGATTCATATTCCACAGGGATGACGCCATCAAAACAAAGCGGTTATGGCATAACTTCGGTTTTGGAGGACAGCCGGCGTAATCAGGATTTTTTCCCTGGATCGACTGCGCATGATGCGGTGCTGGTTATAGACCCAAGTCCGGGAGAGAGTTTTGGGCACCCCGTGGTCCTTTTCTATGTTGACTCAAACACCACCAAGAAAAAGTGTACGCATATGGATGGCATTTATTTAGGTAAGTGATTGAAACGGACACACTCAAAATATGTTTTAAACAGTAACCCTTAACCAAATACAGTCTAATGAGTCATAGATATTAATTAGGTATGGTCAGTATAATCTTTGCACGAAAGTGTTTAACAATAGTCTACTTCACACAGAGAAGACTTAAGGCAACTGATGACAAGTTGGTGTTTTATTATCTTGACAATACAGTCTGAACCGTAGAGGTTCAAGTACTGTGATACCAAGATTGGGCAGTGTATAACAGTGTGTGTGTTTGTGTGTGTGTGTGTAAGCTAGGGAGATCCTGAAACTGCATGTGTGTGGTTGATTCTTTATTTCAGTTTTTGTGAGAAAGTGTGAGAGAGCAATAAAAATATATGGTTTGGCATATAGTGTGCGTGAGTGAGTGTGCATGGTGGCTGTGTCCATTATGTGTGTGTGTCCATGGAGTCCGTAAGGTGTGTGTGTGTGCCAGGTCCTGACTCCCTGCTGGGATACCAGGGCCAGACGCATGGTTGAACCAGTAGTCATGCATTCACAATCAGACCAGTCAATAATTTATCCCAGAGTGTGTGTATATGTGTGTGTGTGTGTATTTCATGTCCTTGCACTGAGGTGCAGTACCCTCGAACTGGCCCATTCAGCCGCCAGCTGCCTCCATCCTGCTGATGCACTTTGACAAACAACTCTACTCTCAACTGACCCTCCTCACTTCCCATCCCCTGTCCTGTCCTGTCTCGGATCCCTAGTCTATAGAGAGAGAAGAGGTACACACACATTCAGGCTCACAGCATGACGAGACAACCACTTCACAGCTATAGTTGTGAATAGTTATGCAGTCAACACCTTTTATATTGACACATTGATTTGTGAATTGATAATAAGCTGCTGGATGGGAGTAGAGCATAGTTTGGAGGTGTGGGGTCCCGACTGAAGTGCAGGAGGGATGAAGGAAAAAGAGGAAAATGGAGAAAGGGAAGGAGGAGGCCACATGTAGGCTCGAGGGGAGGAGAGGATTATTTGGAGTTTAGTTCAGTCACGTTAGGGCTTCGTCTGGAAATGTTTTGGAAGTTTGCGTGTGTCCAGGCTTGACCACCTCATCTGAAGTTAAGCGGGAGAAATTGCAGAGAAAGGGAAAAACGTCTCTATTTTTACCACATTTGAAACTCTCTCAGGTTTCTCTGTATTCAATATAATGGGAGCAGGGAAATGAGCTACCGCAGAGCAGAACATGAAAGCTGCTTCTTTGCATTGCTCCGTCCTCTCCAAGCTTCTGAGGGCAAAGGAAATGTTCAGTTGTGGCTTGAAGTGGTTTGATCAGTTGATTGAAAGAGGGATAAAGACGATGGTACTTCATCTTACTGCGAATTTGTCAGCCACTAGCATTTACATGACAACACGCTCCACTCAAAGGCACTGACTGAGCCACATCCATGATATCTGTAGTCAAATGGAACGAGAAGCTTCTGCCGCATGCTGTTTTTCTGTTTCCTCCATTAAAACATCATGGGCTATGTTTTATAGATGAAAAGAATGAGACACATTGTAAAAATCATGAAACGGCCACACATCATTTGTGTCTGTCTCTCAGGCATTCATTCTTAGCCTCTCGTTATCTAAGTCTCTCTCTCTCTGCTCTCTCGCTCTCGTCTCTCTCTCGCTCTCTCTCGCTCTCACACACCACACACCACACACACACACACACACACCACACACACACACCACACACACACACACACCACACACACACACACACACACACACACACACACACACACACACACACACACACCACACACACACACACACACACACACACACACACACCACACACACACACACACACACCAACATACTGCTCATTGTGAGTATTCATCTCACATGACTGGTAAACCTCTCTCACATCTCTGTCACTTTTGTCACATGACAGGAAATTAATATCAGTTCCACAGCTTTGTCTAGTTAAAGGGAAAACACACACGGGAACACATCACTCGAGCGAGTCTCCTTACGGGTCTCCTCACGAGTGTCCATTATGTTTGGTCTCACTAACAGTAACATCAAAGTGTTTGTGTGTGTGTTGTAGGTGAGGAGTGCCTCACCCTGGCTCTGAAGAGCCGCTGTCAGAACCAGCTGAAGCGGCGGCAGAGCGCCAGCGACAGGCTGATGGGGAACGTGCGGACCCACCGCAGCAGCCTAGCTCAGCCAGGCCGGCTGGAGCGCAGCGCAGGGCTCTGTGAGGTCCACTTCCTGCCTCTGGTGGTGGGGGTGAGGGACGCCAACCGCACCCAGAGGCTGCGCTGCGTAGGTGAGTACATGAAAAGCATTCTGGGTACTATTCAGTGTTGAGTACTTTCGAATTGAAATACTATTTTACTGCTCTGCGTGGCATTTCTTCTGGCACTACAGCAAATGTCTGTCAACACCGCACCGTAAAATAGCGATGTAAGCATGCTGTGGTGTTGACAGCCCCCTACAAATCATAGAGCTCATTGAGTGTTTCATCATCTACCATGGTGGCTGGCCATGTGCAGAGCAGTTCCAATACAGTTCAAAGATGTCCTCATTGACGCCAAGTGAAGTTTGTAAGTTACTGTCATGTTTCCCCTTTCTCCCTCCCCCAGACCACCCAGACTTTGCCCGCTGTCCCCAACCTCTGCTGCTCACCAGCCCCAACCTGCCAGTGTCCAGCTGTGAGCTCAACAAGAACACCCGTCGCTGCCACCAGCAGCCCCTGGCCACTCACCTGTCCTGCCGCCTCTATCAGACTTGCGACCATGCGGTGCTGCTATCAGGTACACCTGCCACCTGCCTTCATGTCATCCAAAACCCTGATTCTTTCCTATGCTTAGACCACTCTTTTAATGCACGTGTGTGTGTGTGTGTGTGCAGGTGGCTGGCAGGAGCAGATCACATACCAGCGCCACACCCAGAACCTGCAGCTGTTCTACAGGATGCTGAGGGCCAACGGCTTCCACAAGGACCACATCAAGACATTCTTCGCTGGGAACGGACAGCTGCCAGGTGAGGCAGCACACGGTCCAGACGAGCTAGCCGTCCACCTCGAGCATTTATCCCAAACCCCCATATACCTACAGTATATCTAACCTGGTATCATGTCGCTAACACCGACCCGTCCACGTCCCGTGTGTGCAGTGGAGGAGGCCGAGGGGGCGTATCCCGCCACGGAGAAGGGCGTGATCAGGAACCACATCTCCTACGTCTGTCGCAAGCAGCACTGCGCTGACACCCTGGTCCTCTACCTCAACAGCCCCACCCGCAACGACGGCACCATGCTGCTCTGGGACGGCAACTACAACGGCATCGTGAGTAGATCCTACACACACCATTCTATTTACACACAGACATCCATTGGTGTGTGTGCGGTAGTAGGAAGTTGAGGTGGAGGAAGCTGAGGAATGCAGGGACTCTCATCTTATCTGGGTGCTAATGGGTCCAGTGTGTCCCATATAAACCAGCCCCCTTCTCCACTTCAAAGGGGCTGGCGCCCAATCCCTGGAGGAACAAGCAGGCGTTCCCACCACACGACTGGAGTAAATACCTCAGCCCCGAACCCCTCATAGCTGCCCATCCCTTCTATTGATGGCGAGAGGAATGCTTCCTCCTTTGGTGTCAATCTCCCAGACCCTCCAGCGTGCTGATCTGGATCCTAATAGGGTGTGTGAGGGGTGTGTGTGTGTGTGTGTGTGTGTGTGTGTGTGTGTGTGAGAAAGAAATCCGCCACCCCTGTCGTTGTGTACATCTGACATTCCGGATAAGCCCACAGCAAACTCCAACTCCGCCCCAGCGTCCCCCTGCATCACTGCTCAGGAGCCCCGCAACATTTCAGCATTGTTTACAGTCGAAGGGGCCGAGGAGGGGGGCTTAGTGACAAAGGCACGGAGAGAGGACAGCCAGAGCCTCCTTAAGCCTGCAATTTCACTCGCACAGAAACACACATCCTCACCCTTTCAGGATCTGTGGAGGAGACCTCCCACCCGCCTCTCCGTACTCTCTTTCATCTCTCTGCTAATGCTCCCAGCCTGGAACACACCCTCGTTTAATAACATCGGCGCTCCCTTCTCTCACAACGGCACTCATCTTTTCCCCTTCTGTTCTCGGGTCTATGTCCCACAATCCCACGTTTCTCTCTCGCGGCCTGTCCTTCCTTCCGACCTCTCATGGGGTACAGGTCAGAGTAATCCAGGCCATATGCTGGGAGGGCTGCAGAGACAGAGTGGCTGGACTGAACAGTAATCCCCTGCCCTCTGTGACAATAGAGAGACTCAGACTCCCCTGAGACTGGGACTAGAACCTGATCCCCAGACACACAGACAGACAGAGAGGCAGGCAGGCAGGCCGGGCACTCGGCAAACAGACAAGCAGATTGGCGAGTGGGCTGGTAGTCAGACAGGTAAGACAGGCACAAAAGGCCAAGAAGGCAGAGGGGAGCTGGCTGAGACAGGCGTACGGGGACAAAGGAGTCCTCCCCAGAGACAAAGACCACACATGATCGCTGTGGACCACCGGACAGAAATCCCCAGAAGGAGAAGGGGGGGGCTGCTCTCCATATTGATTTATTCGGGCTCCTCCAGCCTGTTCAGACGACACCACAGCACACCCTCCACACTGACAACACCCTCTCACTTCCACGTCCCGACAGTCAAGTCTCGCAAGCGCGTGTATAACAGCAGCACAGATAGAAAAAGAACACCGCGGATGAGGGTGAATAATCCACATCTCTGTCCGCACGACGTAACTAACGACACACACACACTGCATCTCTCTTCTCACGGTGAAGTTTATTCGGTGTGAATGGGACTTAGTATTGACTCCTGGCTGTGTACACCCCCCCCCCTCCCCTTTCCACCCCCAGGCAGACCTGAA
Source organism: Mallotus villosus (assembly GCA_903064625.1). Lineage (NCBI taxonomy): Eukaryota > Metazoa > Chordata > Actinopteri > Osmeriformes > Salangidae > Mallotus > Mallotus villosus. The sequence goes on from CAEFZP010002617.1 coordinate 71,860, forward strand.
GGAGCGTTACTCTGTGGGGGAGCTGCTGGCCGACCTGGCAGGCTGCAAGGCCAGCAGGGTGCTGCTCTTCGTGGAGCAGAGCTACAGTGGAGTCCTCAGTAAGAGGCTGCGGGGGTCCCTGAAGCATCTCAATGTGGTCCTTCTCAGCGGCCTGCCCAGGGAGGACATGGCCAAGTACTGGGCCTCCCTTCACCCGGCTCAGTGCGTCATAGACCACCTCAACAAGGTGCGTTAAAACGAGGAATCTGAGGACGGCCTTATAAGCTGGCAAAGAGATACATTGCCACCTCTTCAGGCTATATAAGGCTGCGTAGGAATGTATAATGTAAACCACCTCAGTATGTTAAGATTCCAATTATTTATCGGACCATGCAACACTGTACATGGACATAATAAAATCAACTGTCAGTATCCTTAAACGTCTTTTCTCCGACTGTCATCTCTCTCAGGGGATTGGAATGCCTCTCATTCTGGATTCTACAGCCGGCCTTCTAAACGTGACCTTGGCGGGGGCTCCATGCAACGCCACTCCCCCCCTGACAGAGGCAGAGATGAGGAGGGAGTACATGGGCTGTCAGAACCTGCCCACCGCCCTCTGGTACCAGAACCGCCGGGGGAGACCCCTGGATAGGAAGAACTAAGATCTTACACACACACACACACACACACAATCTCGCACAGACAGAAGCAGAAACACCCACACATGACACACACTAACACAAAACCAACGCACTGCATACCACACGTGCTCTGGCACAGAACAAACGACTGTAGATGCCTTTGTTGACTTTTTGTGAGTTGGTTAAAAAAGTTGGTTTACTGTATATCCCAGTCTGTCTCGTCATTCTACCGACCCCAACAGATACTAGTAAAGCGTTCAATTCCTTGCATAGCCTCAGTCATAAACCCAACACTCACACAGTAGATGCGCACAGCTCCTAAGTGTTTTTAGATAGGAGAGGAGAGGGTGTGTTGATGTAAGACCAAAACGTGCGAGTGTGTGTTAGATGTCCTCACGCTGACCTCATGCGTTGCCACCGGAACGTCGGTGACAGTCGTCCTGAGGGGGGTGTCCGTTAGCGCTCCGGTACCGACGCGGGGTTCATCCGGGGGACACGGGCGCTCTGCGGCCCGCCGCTGTGCTGGGGTCAGTACTCACGCTGACAACGCCACTCCGCCCCACACCTCACGGCCACTTGAACATTTCAGGACAAATCTCCAGTCCACTCCCTGAACGGCCATCGGCTTAGCCAGCTAACGCAGCGCGGCCCCTAGGCCCATGGTTTAATGATGAGGCGCTGAGTACTGCCCTTTCAGCAACACTGGTGTCTCTGACGCGCTCTCAGACAGGCCTCCTCACCACAGCCCCGGCACACCGGAGAAGTCAGTCACACCAGAGGCCAGAGATTTCACTCCAGTGCTGACACACACCTTCAGCACCCCCACACACACACACACACACCTTCAGCACACACACACACACACACACACACACACAAGCTCCATCACTTAAGAAGCTCTGACCTTCCTTACTGCCGATGTGAGAAGCGTTCCCCCCCCCTTCCCCCCTTCCCCCCCCCCACCCCCTCCCCTTCATGGTTCTTTTCGTTATCCCTTCACAATATCGCAACAATACTTTGTGTTGAGAAGAAACAAAAACAAGAAAAAAAGGTTTTGTATAGGCCAGAACAATGACATGTTCTACTCTGTAAATATGTTTGTCTTGTACTGCTCGATGAATGATTAGGTTTGATGGCAATAGGATTGAAATAATCCTGCTTTCTGTGTATTTCAAATCATAACTTGTGTAAGCAGATGTACATATTGGGAAATAAATTAACTTTTGTACATACAGTAGGTATGTTTGTATTTATTGCCACGTACTTTAATGATGGTTGACTATGTAAGTGTTTCCGAACTGGACGATGTTGTGATAAATAAAACAGTAGACACAGTGAAGATTTTGGATCTGTGTCTTTTTTACACGTGGAGATGTGCCTCAAAACACAATTTGAAGATATGTACAGGAAGCTTGAGGGCATGGCTGGGGGTCATCTCTGGTCCGTTTGCGTGTCTGTCTCTGATTTCTGTTGTTTCAGCCACATGGCTGCATACAACCCTCCCTGGGCCAGCAACTCCTCATGTCTACAGACAGACAGACAGACAGAGAGGGAGGGAAGGAAGGGGAGATGGGGGAGGGAAAGAGATGTTCTTAACATGGGTGGCTCCTTTAAACACCAAGAAAAATCCCAGGCAGTAGAAGACTTCTCAATGCCCTCCTCTTAGTGACGTTCAAACATAGCCGAGGTGGTAGTTATCTCAGCGAGTGGTGACATTGAGACGCCATTAAAGTGGTGTTTGTATCAGGCCAGGAGCCAGCCTGAGACGAGCTGTCCCAAAAAACTGGAACATCACACCAGGAACGCCTCTCCTCTCCGTTGACCCCGGGACACTCAGCCCCAAACACTCTAAACTTCCCGAACTTCAAGGCTTTCAAGTATGAATAAGTAAAAAGAGCTGCGCAACACCTGTTGGTGCAGACGAGACGAGCACAGGGTGGTTCAGTTCAATTGATGCCTTCCTTCTCAAGGCACTACCCCTTCACCAAATTCCACTTCCACCCACCTCCCCCTCATCTAGAACCCTCTTTTCCTCTGTGTGTGTATCCTGAGCTCGGGGTCCCTTCAGGTTAAAATGTCAGTGTGTCTGTGTTTACATCACAGTGTCAGTCAGAGTTGAATGGTCCTGGGTGTGGGGTTACATCCCTGTGCCTGCAGGGGCCTGGAGGTGTGTGTCTTCATCCATATATGTGATGTGTGTGTTCCCTGTGACCAGGCAGACCCCTTACCCAGTCCCATCTCTGGCCCAGTCGTCTCTCTGACTGCCCTGAGGTGGCCGCTCCCTCGCTAATAGCCTCGGCCCATTTACCTGGCTCATCCACAGGAAACAACACTCAAACCCTGGGCCGTGCTGCCTTTGATATAGGAGCTGAGAAGTCAGACACCCCTTTCTTTCTCTCTCTCTCTCTCCCTCTCTCTCTCTCTTTCTCACACACACACACACTGAGGTCACTACTGATCTGGAGATAACAGAACTGCAGCACTCAGACACCCACTCTCCCTCCAGCCAGCGCCTGGGTCCCATGCAGACCAGGGTGTCCCTGGGAGGGGCTCCCCGGGCATGGCTGAGCAGCCGGGTTTACTGCCTCAGTCTGGCCCCACACTCACCTCCCTCTCTCTGCAATACGGCCCTCATCCACCACCAGGATCTGGTCACAGCCAACAATGGTGGACAATCTGAAATAGGACACAAACATGGATGGCGGAATTACGGAAGGGTATTTAGGTGATATCGCACGTGGATGCCCTTCGAGTGGTGTCAGAATGCACACACACACATGCGTGGATGCACACTGATACCCGAAGAAACATGCACCCATGCGCATACATGCACGCACACACACACACACACACACACACACCGCACAGTCCCCTTCATCTTGAAACAAGGCAGGGTGACTGTATTGATTGCCCTGTGTCAGATCAAAGTTGCCCCACAGTATCAGCATCAGAGCAGGATCAAAGTGGAGCGCTCTGATCCCTGTCTGTTTGCAACGCTCAGACACTAAGGAACCAACGGAGGAAGGCACGCAGGGAAGAAAGGAGGAAAGGAGTGAAACAAAGATATCATTAAACCAGAAAAGGGGGGCTTGAAGTGAGAAGGAGTGTTAAGGTTAGAAGAAAGAGAGACAGCAAGGAGAGGTGGAATAAGAAGGGGGTGGTGGTGATGAGAATAAGGAGGAGAGGAAAAAAGACAGAAGGGATAGAGAAGAAAGAGAGAGAGCGCAGAAGAGGGACTTGAAGAGTTGGCTGTGTGGATGTCAAGTGTGTTGAGTTGTCTCGTAAAAGCTGTAATACATAATCATTCCTGTGTAATGACTAGCAGACACACACACACACAAACACACACACGCACACATGCTCCTTGTTAGGAACTCTATGTGAACTGGAGTGAATTACCATTAAATATTAATGCTCTCTCTTACAAGTTCTGTATGTTGATTAAAACATCCACTGGAAAGTAAAACCCTCTATGGTCTGACTTCCTACACCCCAGCACAATTCAATATTTGTCTATTTATTATTTCATAGAAAACCTCTGTCGTAAGTGTATTCATGTTGGCTCCGGGCTAGGTGAGCTACATTAAATACAGACACGTGCCTTTTCAAAGCCAACTCCACTTTGCGACACAGTCACTTTGAAGACATTGGTTTGAGGGTTTCAAGGAGGCCGTAATCAATTTAATCAGTGGCCCAGACCTTCCACAGATGGCTCTATTGAAAACTCTGTCAATAGATGGATATCTGCTGGATCAGTCAGGGCTTTGGAGCTTCTAAGGAGAGCTAGTCTGACACCTTCTATGGCGTAATGCCCTTGAGACAGACACGCAAGCCCAGATCCTTCTGTCGGACGAGAGACATCAGCATTGGATCCCTCTCCCTCTGCTGTTGTCACTCCGGGTGGCGTCTCTAAAGGTATGACCTCACTGTAAACCCTGGCTCCGTCTCCAGCCCGAGCCACACAGACACACAGCGGTAACCCTCTCATCCCTCCTCCCATGCAGGCAGGCCGGCCGGCAGGATCACCTGTGAGCCACCACGATGGTGGTCCGGTTGGAGCACACGGTGGCCAGAGAGGCCTGGATGTTGCGCTCCGTCTGGGTGTCCAGGGCGGAGGTGGCCTTGGGGTGAGGGGCAGGGGAACGCGGAGGTGAAGACAAATGAAAGACGTGGAACTCCCGAGACGACATTGTAAATAAACCCACAACACGAGAAGCCCTCTGTCCGCTCTCTCACCTCGTCCAGCAGGATGATCCGGGGGTCTTTGAGGATGGTGCGGGCGATAGCCACCCTCTGTTTCTCCCCCCCGCTCAGCTTCAGACCTCTCTCCCCCACCTGAGTCTCGTAGCCTGAAGGGGGGGCAAGGTTAACAGTCGTCATCATTATCATCATCATCATCATCATCATCATCGTCATGCTCATCATCGCGGTGGCGTCTCACCCTCAGGCAGAGTCAGGATCTTGTTGTGGATGTCAGCGGCGAGGGCCGCGTCCTCCACTTCCTGTTTGCTGGCGGCTATGCGCCCGTAGCGTATGTTGTTGCCGATGGTGTCGTTGAAGAGAACCGTGTCCTGAGGAACCACGCCGATGTAGGAGTGAAGAGACGACTGTCTCACCTGGACCGGGGGAGGGGAGCAGGCAGGGGGGAGGGGAGCAGGCAGGGGGGAGCAGGGAGGGAGGGTTAAATCCTTTATGACAGATATGCCATATGGCCCTATTGAGTCTGTACATCTGTGTCTTTGTGTGAGTGAACGCAGCTTTTCCATTCAGTTTTCTGCTGTATTCCTAGTGTTCTCTCATAGCAACAAATCAACACCTCAGACCCCACCCCACCCCACCCCGCACCCCCCCCCCTCCCTCTCTCTCTCTCTCTCTCTTCCAATCTCTGTCCTTTGAAAAGTTCTAGGGAGCCAGGTGCACAGGGGGTAAAGGAAGAGCCCTCTTCTCTGAAGATCTGAAAGAACTCATTATTGGGTCTGCATGGCGATCTCCCCATGTTGAACTGTTTTGGGGAGGGGATGGTAGAGAGGGCTGCTCAGGTAGCCCCCCTGCTGAGATCCAAAGGCGGGCAGACGCTGCGGGGTAGTGCCAACTGACTTCAAGGGCTGGGAGAAGGGCTGGGGCTGGGCGCTAAGTATCAGGTAGATGCACTCTGTCTAGGCTGGCTTGTATGACTGCCATCGTCGTCAGTCAGTCAGAGAGACTGAGGTCCTGAATGGATACGGTATTGCATGATCAAATGCAACATAATCTAGAACAGAATATGGAAACATGGGACATGTGTTGTACAGTACTGAGGGTCTCACTCTGACACACACAGACACGCATTCACACAGATATTTATTTATATCATTGTCTCATATTTTTGATTTTTTATACATGAATTTAGATGCCCGGGTTGTGGAGATGGGCCAGTAAACATGTGGTCTGAGTGGTTGTCTCTCATCTCTTTCTCAATCTTCATCCACCATTACTCTGTGGTGAAAGGACACATTTCTCCAGTTCCATACTTCTAGCTCCAAGCTTCTCACAGTCACACTTACTTCCCTGTATAGATATTACATTTATAGACGAATTAACAATAATTTCCTTCAGACCACAAGAATCCTATCCCTGAAAATGTCGGCCTTCTGGACCCTGACAAAAAACGGACTCATCAGTGTTGATTGGTCTAACGCTAATCCAACCATTCATCACTGTTCTGGCCTCCATCGCATGATTGCTGTCCAGACTCTCCCAGTCTGATCCAGCTAGCTGAGGTTAGCACGTCCCTCTCTAGCCAGGATGGATGTCAGGGATGGGTTTTACCATGCTGCTCAACCTGGTCAGGGTCACACAGGAAAAAAATGGTTCTTATCAGCTGTATTGATTGGGCAGCTGTATTTATTTGGAAAACCCAATAAGGCTACTACTGCCCCACAGTCAATATGTCATTAGCCATAGATGTCTGCCTATGATTACAGCTACAACCAACAAGGTCGAGTTGTGGTGGATGATGAGTGATCTGAGAATCTCCAAGAGGTAAGTCATGGAGAGCGTGCCTGTGAGAGGATCTGACCTCCACAGGTCTGATGTTTTAAGTTTCATCTATACACCAGTGTTTTACACTGAGAACACAGGGGGAACAGTGAGGAGAAACTCACTGCTGCCAAATGATACAGGCCTAAAGCTGAAGTCACAGCATCTACACTGGCTATCTGGTGAGCCTATCTCAATCTGCTGCTATGTCACACTCAGGAAACGACTACACTCTGGTGAGCCTAGCTCAATCTGCTGCTCGACACACTCAGGAAACGACTACACTCTGGTGAGCCTAGCTCAATCTGCTGCTACGCCACACTCAGGAAACGACATCACTCTGGTGAGCCTATCTCAATCTGCTGCTACGCCACACTCAGGAAACTACATCACATCTTGTGAGCCTATCTCAATCTGCTGCTCGACACACTCAGGAAACGACATCACATCTTGTGCTTTTGGAAGGGGTGTCGTTGCTGTTGCCCTTTAGTGTCTGGCAACCCCAATTCTACAATATGAAGTGCACACAAGTGGATGACTACAACTCTCTTTCAACTTCCTCCAAGATGGATTGAGAAATAAACAAATAAACATGATTTATAAATGGGCCTCTGACTGGAGAGATTATAAAGTTAATGTTCTGTGAGTGTAAAAGTCACAAGGACTTCTAGGTTCGGTTGGAACTGGAATCTATCAAAACTTCACACTGAAACCACCCCAATACTGCTCTCATTTCCTGGAAGGCTTTTCTTGGCGGGTTATCTTTCAGTTTCCCTTAATTACATTTTTATTGTGTTTTCGTATTTATCCCGTTCTGGTCTGGTCGAAGCAGACAGAGAAGCCGCAGATCAAATGCGTCTGCTGGTGGAGACGAGAAAAGAGGGAGAGAAGGAGAAGGAGGGAGAGAGAGATGAAGGACCGGGGGGGAATGGAAGGGTGTGCGAGAGATTGATGGGACACGACATTGATTTGGAAACGTTGCCTGCTACATTAGCAGCCGGGCGGCCCATTCGTAGTGCGCTTGCCGCAGAAGGTCGGAGTCTGATGAATGAAAGGAAACGTATGAAATTCGGATACGGACAACACCAAACTCCGTCCACTGCAAATTCTATCCGTGCCTGGGTTCCTCTGATATAGTTTCCCTGCGTGGCAACACGTGACTGGGGCACTGGGGCTGCAACCGTTTACTCACAGGGCACCCACCGGCTCCTGTGAGCCGCTAACCATCCATGTGTGCCTAACCTGGACCAAATGTAGGAATAACATCTTGTTTACACGGAACCTTGACAGCCTGCTCTGCTTAACACTTCACAGGGATGTTATATGAACTCCACACTCCCCAACCACCACTAGTCAGTCCTAAGACCTAACTAGAGCCAAACCTCAGGCTCCATTAAAAACTCTCGATATATAGAGGTTGAGGTCATTACCTACAGTATGGTGGGTCTACCGATATCTACAGTGTTCGCCTGCTGAGCTGAAGTCATGGATTCGGAGAGAACCCACCACATGTTCAGGTCCTAGTTCTGCTCACCCACTATGTTACACATGCTAGCAATATAAGACAACGCCGTCACAAAGGGAACGTAAATAACATAGGAGATGACGAAGATTAAGACTCAGCATTAAAACAACACAAATAAGTGAGTCAGCCTAATAATGACCCCGTATCAGCATCTAGTCTGACTAACATACAGCTGTGGACCGGTAGTAACATTCCCCATCATCTTTTCCATTCACAATTCCCCTCTAATTAACACACTTTCTCCTAAACTGTGGTTGTCAAACCCATGGTTACACAACCAGAGGTTACCCACAGCTTTTTAGTGGTCTGGTCTATGTTTGTTTTCAGGCTAATACTACTTCCTGCAGCCCACACTAGCCTAAGGTTTTGCGAGATGCGAGACATGCAGTGCCATGAACTGTTAACAAAATGTCCTCATCGATGTCTTGGACTGTGTTGGTGTAGCCCAACCTAGCCTAGCCTAGCTTAGGTTAGCGTATCCTAGACCACCTAGCCTAGCTAGCTTAGCTTAGCCTGGCATATCCTAGCCTAGCCTAGAGTGCATTAAGAGCACTGCCACATGTGCCGCTGAGGAGAACATGTGGTCCGTCAGCTGTTAGTGAGCCTGGCTGCCTGCGCCCTTTTCCTCAGGCTCCTCGGCGCTCGCCGCTCGCTAGATCAATGAGCCTCAGCAGGCCGCCTCCTTCGGCACACTGGCAAAACAACTTTGATACTCCACCATCAAAAGGCCCCTTGTAATGCCTTTGAAAAAAAAATCTTTATGACCCTTGGAGTTTCTCTGACATGAAATGTTAAATACTTCACGCTCCTTTTATCTAAGTGCCTTGTTACAAGGCATCAGTCCCTCAGTTATTTTACCCCCCCACCCCTGTTCCTTATGGAGGGTTACGGACGGAAGGAAGGATGTTCTCAGAGGGCGCGGGGACCAAACCATCAGCTTACACATTAAGAATGTGCCTTAATAGACTCATACTAATTACTTCTAAGTTCCTATCAGTCACATGCATACATGTAGCTAACTATACCAACTTCACTATGCTCAGGATAGTGTGTTCTGTCAGGTCCGACACCTGAGCTGCAGACTGGGGCTTACTGGGGGGATGAGGACGTGATCTCTGCAGTAGGAGTACACTGGGAAGGGCCTTGCCCAGAGCCATGTTCCCAGAACACTGTGGTCTTGCCACTCCTCACTCATCCTGTATTGTTTTCACCTCTGTGTTCCTGCCTGGACAGCTGGTGCCACAGTGTCCTGTTACACATCAGCTTCCTCTCTCTCCAAACACAGACTCGCAGGCGTCAACAGTGCAGCGTGCCGGGGCTGAATCACTGACCGGTAGAAGAATGAGCCCAGCCCCAGGTGACAGGACAGGCATCAAAGAGACGCGGCCAGCCGCAACCATCCCGCTCCATTACAGCCCAGGAAGGAGGGGCTTCCATGGGAAATGAGCTGCTGACAGAGGGGCTGACAGATGTGTTGCTCCAGTCCCCAGTCCACCCCTCCTTTCCTTTCCCTCTCCTCGTTCCCTCTCCCCAGTCCACCCCTCCTTTCCTCTACTCGTTCCCTCTCCCCAGTCCTACCCTCTCCCTCTCCCCTCTTTTCCTCTTTAATCTTCATCTACTCCCCCCCCTCTACTCCTCTTTTCTCCCTCCTCTTCTCCTCCTCTCCCCTCTTCCCCATCTCCTCTCATCCCCTCCCTCCCTCTCTCCACCCTCTCCTCTCATCCCCTCCCTCCCTCTCTCCACCCTCTCTACTCGTCTCCTCCCTCTCCTCTCATCTCGAGACCCTCCACGTGCAGATTGCCCCCTTTCATCCCTGGACTGGCCCTGCTGTTCTCTGTCTTCCAGTAAAGACATTCTAAGATAAGACGAATGCCAGCCTCATTCCTTTGTTGTCTAAAAACAGAAGGATAAAGTCCGGCTCTCCAGAGACAACGGAGAGAGAGAGGGACAGCGGGATAAGAAGACACTGCTGGGATATTCGACCCCTCTTGCCTTTAGGTTTGGGGTAATGAGTGGAATGTAAGTGGTAGCACTAACCTCTTGACCGCGAACGGGGGGGGGTGGCTTTGATCAGAGTTGACCGGGTGGTCAACCGGGAGAGACCATATTTCACGTCTAACTTACTTCCTTTCTAGTATGGCCAGACACAACTATTATTAACACGGTATCACTGATCTGAGATCATTTTCTAAATGCATGTACTGTAAGTACCACCCCAGGAACCTTCCCCCGTAACTAGGGACTTCCCCCAGGTACTCATTACTCTTCCAGGGCAGGAACGAGGGTCTAAATTGAGTTCCGAGGAGCAAAAGAGCTGAAAACAATCATTCCCTGCTGCGGGGTGCTTACCGGTGGACACAACTAGACAGAGTATTGATTGTTATTTAATATGGTGGGAACCCGTCACCCCTGGCATCAGACCTGTGACAGACATTCAGACTTTCTGGTTTGGGGAACGTAGCTCTCATGGCGTACGACTGTTTCAGGGTTTTATGGGGGAGCTGAATCCAGAGTTCTGCCCCCTGGAACATGTGGACAGGCTATGAATAGAGCAATACTCTCATGCCTCCCTCTATTTCTCACTCCCTCTTTCCTTCTCTCTCTCTATATATTCACATGGACACATGCAACCGTCATCCTCGCCTTTGAAAAGCCTGTCAACACTAGCCCGACACCAAATAATCCTTCACTTCCTTTCCTTCTGACACGCACTCAGCACACAAACACACACACACACCACACACACACAAACAAAAAACCACAGCTTCACATATGGGCAATTATCACCGACTCCAGGGTAAACGCTATTTAGGTCTCGCAGACACACAGAGAGTAGAGTTCAGGGATGGAGACAGGGAGATGGAGACAGGGAGATGGATCCGTTTACAAACGAAGCCGTAAATCTTGAGATAGAAAGCCAACACCCTGGCCTCCACCCCCCTGTGTGAACGGAGCTCTTTCTCTAACATGTCCGAGTGAGTGTGTGTGTCCATGTGAGACACCGTGTGTGTCATGTGAGGTGGTGCGTGTGTGTGTGTCCGTTCGAGAGTGCATGTGTCTGTGTGAGATAGCGTGTACACGAGTGTACGACTCGTGTGTGAGTCTTGTGAGATGGTGTGTAGGTGTGTGTGTGAGACAGTGTGTGTGTGTGTGTGTGTGTCTCGGTGTAATTAAAGCGCTCTCCTGTAGTGTAATTAGAACTCATGGCGTTCAGGTCTCTAATCCCTCACCGACAGGTGTGTCTCTGTAAACAACCGTCCCCGCTCGTTTGTAAACATGTTTACAATTTCCCCTTAAGCACTAAGTACAGCTTATTACGCACTCTGCAACCGCACCATCGGGCTCCGAAACCCTCCACCCACCTGGCCCTGAAACCTGGACCAACGGCAACAGTTTCACCACATCGCTGAACATGCCACAGCGGAGAGCTGCTATTGCTGCAGCAAGGCGAGACTTTCCTAAAGATCGATAGCAGCTCTATGGGAAGTCGGATCAATCGACAAAACGCATTCGTGCCCACCACCACCTAGGACTCTACCGAAAAGACGTTTCGGCGTAGCCAGCTCGACCTGCATAAGAAAAGGCTAACAGGAAGTAGAGGGATTAGCATACGACATCTAGCATGGGGTACGGAGACGAGCACCACTGCACCAAACCTCCTCTCTAAGAGCCAGGGTAGAGAGACTGGCGCTTCCCTGGTCCTGAGCTCACCACAGCTCCGCAGAGACCACGCTCGTGCAAATGGGTTCAGAGTCGGACCAACACGTCAGAATAAAAGCGGGTGGCTGGCTGCCCAAGTTATAGATTCATTATTCACAAGGCTTTCAGGATGTTTTATTCACATGGGGCAGCTTGACTTGGTGATGAGAGAGACACTGAGGCAGATTGCTCCAGTTCATCTCTGTGTGTGTGTGTGTGTGTGTGTGTGTGTGTGTGGACACGTGTGTTTGTGCATGAGTGTGTGTGTCTGTGTGCAATCACAGCTTTGGCATGTCTGTAATTACATCCATATACTGTGCATATAAATACATATTTATAGTTGGCTTTACTAGTATATCAAACAGAGAGAGAGAGAGACAGAAGGAGAGAGAGAGAGAGAGAGAGAGAGAGAGAGAGAGAGAGAGAGAGAGAGAGAGAGAGGGAGGTTGAAACGGTACACAGTTTAGAGTCACTCTCTCACGGTTACTATCTTTATCTTTACAGAGTGAAGTACATCTGTTATTCAGTCTGCTGGCCAGGCCACCTCTGGGTGAGCGTGTGCATGTGTGTGTCTGTCTAGCCTCAGTGAGCTCACTCACCTTAGAGATGTCCTGACCATCGATGTGGATACTTCCTGCCTGAAGGTCGTAGAAGCGAAAGAGCAGACGGAGGATAGTGCTTTTACCCGACCCCGACTGGCCAACCTGCACGCACACACACACACATAAACACACACACACACACACACACACACATAAACACACACACACACACATAAATGCACACACACACACACGCACAAGAGTAAGAGAAAAACTGTCTATTTAACAAAAGTTGTTTACAAGCTTTAGTGAAGGACTTGTTTTTACGGTGACCCCCCGGGGTTTTCAGCTTGTGTTGTACGTACCAGAGCCAGAGTCTGACCAGGCAGAACAGTGAAGGAGACGTCATGGAGAATCAGACTCCTGCTGACACACACGCACACACAAGACGGCTTCAGAGAACAGGCTAGCTCTACAGGGAGGACACACACCAGAGCGAGTCCAGGACCAGACACCTGGTTAAGGCGTCTAAACGGCAGCAGCTGCAGTCAGAGTCTGTGACATCATTGGCGCTATAGCCCACCCTTCAGAGTAGCTGAAACACACTCTGTCGAAGTCCACCTGGCCGGAGGTCAGCACCAACTCTGCAGCGTCCGCGTCGTCCTTCACCTGGACACCACACACACACACACACACACACACAATGTGAGAGAGTGTGTCTTCGCACGAGTAAAGACGTGTACCTGAGAACGTGTGACTGAGAAGTGAGTGAAGAGGTGGTCTCTCTCAGGGGTTACACAGAGAGGAGCACAACAGGCATATTAACGATCACCTTACAGCCACCACATCAAAAATAAAAAAACGTTTCCCTCGACTAAATGACCACCTCCCCTCCCACCCTCCCCCCCCTCCCACGCAGGGTCCCAGAGCCTGCTAAAGAACGGTTACAGCTTCCCAAGACAAAATCAACAAAAAAAAATCTCAACATCAAATAATGGCTTTGTTTATATTCATTTGGCTATTACCATATCAAGGGGATCTGGAGAGGCTCTGAATGCTGAGCCCTCCGCTAGGAACAGGGTGACTGAGGCAGGGAGAGCTTTCCCACAGAGAGGCCAGGCCTTCCACACACACACACACACACACACAAGCACTCACAATAACACACGTGCACACGCACACTCTCACACACACACAGTGACCCAAGACAGCTACAGTAACTCTGACTGTTGACTAACTGACCCCAGCTTTAATACTCAAGAAGTTGCTTTTCAGCACGCTGAAAAAGAGCCCTGAGTGGAACCTGACATTCTCCAGGACCTCCCCTCACCTCCTTCTCCTCTGTCAGGAGCTTGAACATGTTCTCCATGTCAATAAAGGAACTCTGGATCAGTCTGGGGAGGGAAGCAGACGGTTACAGACAGACAGGACTGGGAAACATTAGCGTTACAGAGAGTTTGCTGGGATAGCATGCTGCATGTTTCACCTGTAATAGGTTCCCAAACCAGTTGAGGGGAGTGTACAGTTGAATGATGTAGGTTCCAAAGAGGACGTAGTCTCCAACCTGAAAGTGCCAATTTTCAACAGTAATAATGCAATATTTAGCATACTATCGCCAGAGTTTCGAGATAGATAGGAGAGAAGATGGCTTAAGGAGGACAAGAGGATGGTAGTTTAAAGGTAATAGGGCATGTGGATAGTAGTCTGAAGGTGGGAGGACAGGTCTTGTTGTACCTGAAAGGTCTTCTGGGATACGAGGTGGGCACAGAGCAGAGAGCCTGCCAGAAGACCACAGCCAATGATCAGGTTCTGGGTCTGGTTAAGCAGGGCAAGGGAAGCATTGGTCTTCCATTCACTCTCCTACACACACACACACATTCACGCAGACCAACAGACACATCAAACACACACACACACACACACACACCACATGAAGCACAAACAGCAGTCAAAAGGAACTAGATCACTGGAATTCTTTTCATTTTTCTTCTTTTACTGTACCTGGTACTTGAGAATAGCCTCCTCAAAGCAACACACTTCATAGTTCTCTGCATTGTAATACTTCACCTGGAATAAACGGTTGCACATTCTCAGTTACATACCGCACATGTTTTCCAGTTAAGAAACATTGGCTCTTTATTGAGGCAGTGCTTCGGTACTAGAAGGTGTTCGTACCGTCTCAAAGTTGAGCAGAGAGTCGACAGCCTTGGACTTGGCGGCGTTGTCCTGGGTGTTCATGGCTCGCCTGTACTTGGTCCTCCACTCGGTGATCAAGATGGTGCATGCTGGGAAAGAACAACCGCAGACACAGTCGGATGAGGAGTCACTCAGCGATCACTCAGGGTTTAGGGTCGGCTAAGGGGCTTTTAGGGTGCGCTCACGGGTTGGTGGGGGTTTGGTAGGGGGTTGTGTTTGAGCGATCGGTTTACTCACTGAGGTAGAGGACCATGCAGATGAAGACGATCAGACCAAACCAGACGCTGAAGTAAGACACAAAGTAGATGATGGCAATGACGATGTCAGCAATGGTGGGCAGGATACTGAAAAGGATATAGCTGGAGAAGGGAAGAGGAGAGAAGAGAACAGAAGATAGGAGAGGAGGGAAGAGGAGCGAAGAGAGGAAGAAGAAAAATAAGATACGTTAGTTCCAATACTGTAGGCAGTGAACACGAAACACTGAACTAAACACGTGAATCCCAGCGGTGTGGTTAAGTCTGGCGTGCTAGCTGGTCGTGGCGGCCGGCCGGCGGCGTCTCTCACCTGAGCAGGTTGTTGATGGAAGACGTGCCGCGGTCCACGCTCCTCAGGACGTCTCCGGTGCGGCGCTCCAGGTGCCAGCGCAGCGACAGGCCGTGCAGGTGGGCAAACAAGCGCACCTGAACCACCCTGCTGGTGTACTGCTGCACACGCACCCACAGGAAGGAGCGCAGGTTACTGACGAACCCCGAGGCGCCTGGGTGGAGCAGAGGAGGAAGGGGGAGGGAGGGGGGGGAGAGGGAGAGGGAGGGAGGGGGAGAGGTAGAGGTAGAGGGTAGAGGGAGAGGGAGAGGGAGAGGGAGAGGGAGAGGGAGAGGGAGAGGGAGAGGGAGATGGCGAGAGGGAGAGGGAGAGCGTGATCGAGGGCGCTAGAGCGGGAGAGGGAGAGGGTAGCAGGGCGGACTGCGAGAGGGAGGGGAAAAGGAGAGGGGTGTGTAGGCAGATGCGTATGTGTGGGTCGGGGCGAGTTGTTGAGATTGAGGATGAACAATTTAAGCGTTGTAAAAGGACTGGTGATTGAATATGAGTGTAATAGTTTCAGTCTGATGTCTGTGTGATGATGTCAGTGTCAGCGTGAGTGTGTCTACCTGCCCCTCCGCCCTGCAGGAACTTCAGCAGAGTGTAAACACACACCGTTGTGGCCAATGAGCTCCAGCTGCTCCCTGAAGTCAACTCATTAACTGAGGAAACACACACACACACACGTATATCAGTAGAAGTGAAGTCAAATAAAATAAGCCTGAATAAGTCAGGCAGTCAGGAGAATTTAATACGAGAATAATAAAGTGATGAGAATCTTCATCTCACGAACATGATTCATCCATTAGACCTATAATGTCATAAGGAATTGCCTGTGGTGACCTTTTGACTAACTTCAAGCTTCTAGGTGTTCTTGCTGCTAAACTAGCTAAGTACCATACCAGCTTCAAATCTCTGAGGTTGACTTCCAAAGACAAAGTCACATAAGAGCTCTCTAAATCCTGCCAAAGGCAACCTGGCAGAAAGCTATCCTTACGACACACACACAAACACACACACACACACACACACACACACACACACACACACACACACGCACACACACACACGCACTCATTCACATTCATTACCATTACGAATGGATGCTGAGAATCAGACGGGAAGAAATGGTGAAAGAAAGAGAGAAACAATGAGTGTAAATGCCCTGAGAGAAAATACACCCCTTTCTGCCTTTTAGTGGCTGGGAGGGGGGGTGGGGGGGCAGGGCGGGAGAGGGGCTTTGACGGGGAGGAGGGGAGTGGGGGATATGGGGGTGCTGATTTTCAGCCCTGGCACGGGGGCGATGGGGGCCGCAGACAAAACCTCCCTTGTACCACCGTGTTAACTCCACTAAAAGCCCCTAATGCCCCCTAATCGTGACTGGCAGGGTGAGTGACCTCTCCAACCGCCCCTCTCCCACCCCTCCACCTCGCCCCTCGCCGCACAAAAGAACACTTTTCTCCCCACTCCACTTTCATGTGGCTCCAAATGCCCAACTGTTATTGTGTCGTTCCTGAGCGGCGACCAGCCAATCGGCAGACACGTCCCTTGAACGGTGCGAGTGGGTCTCTCTCCTCTGCTTCCAGAGCTTCCACAGGGCCGCTGGTTAGGGCTAGTGGCAGGAGGGGGAGGGGGCGAGAGACCGGAGAGAGGGAAAGTAAGGAAGAGAGACACTCGGAGAGAGACAGAGAGAGAGACAGAGTGGATGGTTTTGCACTGGTGCCTTTGAGGGAGACAACATCGTTTGTTGGATGTTGGGAACAGAGGTGGGAGTTGACGGAGGTGGTGTGAAGGCTGGTATCACATCCGGCTGGACCCTTACCGAGGGGCTGAAGTTAGCTGGATATTGACATTTTCCATTTGATTAATTAAGCAGACACATTTAGAAGGGACATTTATATGGTGCATATATACAGTACAGAAAGTGGTCAGAAATAAACGGTGTGTATTTTCCAGGTACATTACAAAATAATCAGGAATGAGGTATGGTGAAACAATAAAAGTATCCCAACTAGTGCAACACAGCATCATATCTTAAGTGCAACATCAAACAAGTGTGTGGGTGTGTGTAAAATAACGTAATCAGAAGGTGATCATTTGAAACCTTGAGTCCTTTCATCAAATATTTTGTTAAAACCCATCCTCAGTACATGCTGGATTACACTGCCCCCTGTTGTAAAAAGAATGCCAGGCATTCATTTACATTGGTCTATAACTTACTTTCAACAGCACCATGAAAAAAATCATATATATATATATATATATATATAAAACTTGCAGTACTGAAAGAATCCAAGTAAAATACATAGCGAGACCTACTGGCGTCATAACTACTGTAATATAGCCAGAAGAAGCCTGTCCAAGAGGGCAAACAGACAGACAAACAGTCTTCTGAGTCTCACCTATGTTCTTGGAGTAGATGGGTACAAACACATTGATGAGTCTCTCAGTGGATAGCAAGGCCAGGCACAGCATCACCAGCCCCTGCAGCAAGGCACTGCCCCGGGGCCAGAGGTAGGGCACCAGAAAGTGAATCTTCTGCCTGAAGCCATGCCACGTAGACGGGCTCTTCTCCTGGATACCCCTTGCCCTCTCGGACCTCGGGCTGATCACCTTTGCTGGGCTGTGGAGAGGTTTCAGAGGAATGGAGATCTGACCAGTGAAGTATTCAGGGATCCAAGCTATAGCCTACAATCTCTCATTCCCTTCACTACCTCGCTCTCTCTCTCTTTCTCATTCACTGTACATTATGTAAGACATGCCTTGTTTGTTTTTTGAAATAAATACATGTTATGAAGCCTAGGCTTACATTCACATGACGACGTAAATGCATCAATTTAGCCGACCTCTCAAAAATGAAATAACGGTACATACGTTAACCTCAACAGATAGAGTGATTCCATCTCCTTTGGCAAGTTTGCTGGCCATTAGATAATTCTCCTGCCTAGTGGTTTTCTTCTGGTTTGTTTGTTCTTCATCCCTACAAGTTAAACTAGCAAAACGAGCTAATGGTCAACGGACCATGTCGACTTTTCTAGGCGGTTTTAGACTTTAAAAGAAACTGCAGATGTCAGCGTTTTGATTCGCGCAAAGGGGGATGCAAGGCACGGGACATGGAAAAACTTGAGTGAGATTCTATTGTTCTATTACTAATTGAACATGATGTACAAAGTTAAACATTATTTCACATGGTATAGCTAGTAGTATGATCACAGTATAGTGACACTTCACATGACTGTGCGGTCATGTGAAAAACCATGTGAGACACAGTCAGATCCTGTTTAGAAGAATTCTTTGCGGCATTATTCATGTTAACTATTTGTGGGTCCGAACATGCAAACAACTTGTGGGCTCGGAAAATGTAAACGACTTGTTTGTAGAAGCTAAAATAAACATTTTGAAAAATAGGCTATACCTTGGATTCAAACTACTTCGCCGTGGCTGTGGAATATGAGCGCCACTTGCGCCACCGTGTGGATGCAATTGACTAATACACACCACAGCAATCAACAGTATTTGGTATACTTACTTGTTGAAATGTTTCAAGGTTAGTTTAATGGAGATGAACGCATTTTAACCTGTATGCTGCTGTTAAATACACCTGATTCAAATGAATGGTCATTACCCGGTTTCCACAGAGCTTGATAACGACCCATTCATTTGAATCAGGTGTGCTGGAGCAGGGAAACATCTAAAACATGCAGGACAGGGTCTCTCGAGGACAATGGTTGGCCAACCCTGCTGTAGAGCATATTGGTATCTTCCTATCTCAGGTGTGTCTGTCTGCTGGGCTCTGTGTCTCTCTGTCCTGCCTTAATACACGTGATAGTACAGCTGTGGTGCAGCAGGTTAACACTCCAGGTCTTTGTGACTGGGAGTCAGGCGGATCTGTCTGTCAAGTTGGCATGTCTCTCCTCCCTTCATCTCATTGTCCTCCTCCTTCATCACTCTCAGTCTTATTACCATGCCCCGTGGACACACACATACACAAACACACACACGCCTACACACACACACCACACACACACACACACACACACACACACACACACACACACACACACACACACACACACACACACACCACACACACACACACACACACACACACACACACACACCACACACACACACACACACACACACACACACACACACCTCTCTCTCTCACACTGCCACATCCCCTCTTCTCATACTCTCAACCGGACAAATGCATTCGCATGAGGTGAGGAGAGAGAGAGGTAGGAATCAATCTAATCCTTGGGAGCCAGTCTGCAGGGAATAATGGACCGTCCCGCTGGAGAGATGATTGGTGTATTTCTTAGTCTGAGCCCAGCACAAAGGACTGAGCTTTATTCCATCTCAGTCACTCTTTGTCTGAGCTCAGATCATCTGCTCTAGTCTCACCACACTGTACCGCACATACATCACCGCTCCACACCTCACACACACCACTCCATACCTCACACACACCGCTCCACACCTCACACACACCAGTCCACACCTCACACACTCCGCTCCATACCTCACACACACCAGTCCACACCTCACATACACCATTCCATACCTCACACACACCATTCCACACCTCACACACACCACTCCATACCTCACACAGCGCTCCACACCTCACACACACCCCTCCATACCTCTGACCACCACACACTTCACCTTACATTACACCTCACACCACAGACACCACACACACACCTCACCTCACACCAAACCACACACACCTCACAACACAGCAGACACCTTACTGCTCAACACTTTACAACCTTACACCACAAGAAACAAATGATGTCATGCTGGATGTTTTCTCTGCTCAGCTCTGCTTGACGCCTCCTGAACAATAAACAGCCAGATAACTGATGCAGGAATAAAAAAGCCCAGTTCATTAAACCTGAAACCCTCCTCCTCCCCCCTCTCTCTCTCTCTCTCTCTCTCTCTCTCTCTCTCTCTCTCTCTCTCGCTCTCTCGCTCTCTCTCTCTCGCTCTCTCTCTCTGGCTGCTGTTCAGTACTCTATGACAGAGGCCCACTGAGGATCTGTCCAGATCAGTGTGAAGAAAGAACAGATCAGATCTTCACTCTCTCCTCACAATGGCTCTTTATGGAGATATCTCTCCCATCAGGTATCAACCCTTATCTGCTGATACCCCTGTACAACAGCATTGTGTGTAGGTGGTGGTTGAGAATGTGAAAAGGAGGGAAAGTGGAGAGGTTATCTCTGAATGAAGCTGGCACCGAAAGACAGCGAGACAGGTTTGAGATGCACAACACACTCTGATAGTATGTGTGTGTCGTGTGAGTCTGTGTGTGTGTGTGTGTGTGAGTGTGTGTGTGCTCTTGTGTATGTGCGGGCATTCACGTGTGCTTGTGTGCGTCTAGAGGATAAGATCTATGGGAGTTGAAGAGATTCTTACCAGAACACAATAGTTCTCACTCTGTGGTTGATGACCTGTTTCCATCACCTAAATACTAAGGATCCACCGGCATCACCTACCAGGGACCAAACAAGCCTTATTTACAGCCGCGAGAAAGAGCCATAAAGAGGGAAAATAACTGAACAATCGATAAAGAGACAGAGTGATTTTCTGGCGTAAACCAAAAGTGTCCGTAGTCCCAGCCTATTGTGTGCATCAGAGTGGAGCTGACCCTCGCATCCACTAGGGGGCAGTCCAGCTCCACGTTCGCAGCAGGCACACACAGAGACATCTGGGACTCACATGAAAGAACATTTCCTCAACAGATGGAATGTTTTTACTCTATGTTTCCCTTAATGATTAACAACATACATAACAGGCCTCATAACTGGTCCTAACAGGCTGCGCCGCAACAGAGGGACGATATGAGAACCACAGACCAGAGGGCAGCAAGAACCTCCAGCGATGGAGGGACCGTGAGAGGAAGCAGCATCTCCACTCCCCGCTGGGGAGCCAGACTCTCCTCTCTCTCAGCCTCTGATAAGTTTCCAACAGCAAACTTCAGCAGCGAAGCTTAACAAATGCTGCAGCATCTGGTGAGGGACACTGTCTTTGTTTGTTTACCTTCACTGGCAAGGGAAAGCGTGTGTGTGTGTGTGTGTGTGTGTCTGTGTGTGTGTGTGTGTGTGTCGCCATGTTAAGGTATATGGGATTATTTCACTAATTATCGGTCGAGATTGTTCTTCGTAGCCTCCTGCTGTGCCAGACAAGGACTGGGAGAGACTACAATTTCAATAAACCATAAGCCTGACTGTCTATCTCCCTCTCCTGCACACACATACACACACTCACGCTCACACACACGCTCACACACGCACACACACACACACACACACACGCTCTCACACACTCACACACACAGTGTCACATCTGTTTCCTATCGTCCCTTCGGTCCCAGGGGGCCTGAGCAGCTCTGGTCTGTTGCTGTGGAGGCTGATGTTTCTACAGGTAAACAGGCTGAATAGAAGATGATTCCCTCTGTCAATCAAAACAACACTGCTATTGTATTTCAGCGATAGCTGTGCAGGGAGATAGCATTCTCCGACAGAGCAGTTTAAATCGGACAGATACAGAGGCTTACGGAGTTGCAATCACAGGGTTATGGTTGAGAATGTCTTTTGGGTTGGGCTGGTCTCTCTGTGTGTGTGTGTGTGTGTGTCATCATCCACAGTGCAGACAGGCTTTATTCATATTCAAGGTGCTCCTCTGATGAAGACGCGAATGGTAATTGATCCCTGTGGTTTTCCTTTGTTTACAGAGGACTGTGTGTGCGCACATGCATGTGTGTGAGTGTGTCACATGACCGGTTTATCTGGCAGGTTTAGATACCAGGCCACATTATTAACAGTGAGTTGACACGAAAGTGCTGAGAAAATGGCTCAATGGCTTCATTCTCATATCAACAGTCAGGGCTGCCCTGGAGGACAGGCAGTTAGACACACATCAATCACCTTATTATGAGCCAGGCTTCCCTTATGCCTGCCTGCCTGCGCTCCTGTTTGTCTACCTGCCCGTCTGCATGCCTGCCTGCCCGTCTGCATGCCTGCCTGCCTGCCTGCATGCCTGCCTGCCTGCCTGCCTGCCTGCCTTTCTGTCTGTCTGTCTGTCTGTCTGTCTGTCTGTCTGTCTGTCTGTCTGTCTGTCTGCCTGCCCGTCTCTCTGTCTGTCTGTCGTCCTGTCTGTCTGCCTGCCTGCCAGTCTGTCGGCCTGTCTGTCTGTCGTCCTGTCTGCCAGTCTGTCTGTCTGTCTGTCTGTCTGTCTGTCTGTCTGTCTGTCGTCCTGTCTGCCTGTCTGCCAGTCTGTCGGCCTGTCTATCGGCCTGTCTGTCGCCCGTCTGTCTGTCTGTCTGTCTGTCTGTTGTATGTCTGTATGTCTGTCTGACTGCTTGCTTGCCTGCCTGCCTGCCTGCCTGCCTGCCCGTCTGTCGGCCTGTCTGTCTGTCTGTCGTATGTCTGCCAGCCTCAACCCCAGCCCCTAGACCCCATTGCTGTCAACCTTTCAGTCTGCCATGCAGCGTGCCATACTCGTGGTAACAATGCCTGCCCCTGAGGAGCCCCTCATCCCTCTCATTCATATGTATCTGTTTATTTGTTGGTGGATCTATCCAGTCACCCGCCTGTCATTGTGGACAGGCAGGAAAGACCACCGTGACATTTGGAGGGGTACATTTCAATATGCCAATACACCAGGTGTTTGAGAACGTGTTCACCTCTGAAATAGATTCCACCAGAGCAAAACAGATAGAGCCGTGGCCCTGGATTCAATTGTGAGAAGAAACATTGCACTGTGTTTTCTAATGAGGAAAAGATGGATGGATAAATGGATGGATGGATGGAGAGTTGAGACTGTACTGCATGGCAAACTTTCAAGGACCAAGTATTTCCCACACCTTCAAAAAGAGGCTGGGTGTCGGATCTGGAGTCAACAATGACAGAAGTCTCACCTGATCTAATCCCATTGGCTGGTCTATTCTCACAGCGCTGAGTTCACAGTGTCAGGCTGTTCCATTCTCACACAGAAATGTGTTATACACTGACAACATCAAAGACGATCACACAGGAAGATATCCAGCCCACAACAAACTGTCTGCAAAAACACGATGACTAAGATGACTAGGAGTTATGTATTTATTCCAAAAACAGTCAAACTGTTTACTGAAAAGCAAAGCCTTGAAATGTCTCCTCAAAGCCGTTCTCATAGGAAGGTGCCTCGGTATTTTTGTGTGCGTCTGTACGTACGTGTGTGTGTCCCTGTGTTTGTGTGCGTGTCTGTTTGCATGTGATTATGTGTCCACATGTGTGTGTGTGTGAGTGTGTGTGCGTCTGCCCGTGTGTGTGTGTGTGGATCTCCATTCCGCTGACTCACTCTCAGCAGGTGGGACAGCAAACAGAGATCAGTGGTCGTTTAATAAAGTCTTTGTTCCTGCGGAGGTTCCTGGGAGGTTTTGTGGGAACGGACTCCGAGAGGGGATCAGAGAGAGACAGCCAGACGGGGGGGGCCCCCAAGGAAGTCAGACCTGCACCCAGACACGGCTTCTGAGGGGGTGGTACACACACACTCACACATACACACACACCACACACACACACACAGACACACACACATACAGACCACACACACTCACACTCACCACACACACCACACTCACACAGACACACACACACACACACACACTCACACAGACACACACACACATACAGACACATAGACAGGGGCAGGAATGGATTGAGACTGTCAGAGCTGACAAGGCCATCGGCTTGGTAGACCCAGCAGGAGACTGGAAGTCTGTGATGACTGAATGGGATTGTTTTCCTGCAGTAGAATGAGGGATCATGGGATGGGTTTATTTACCAGAGTTGCCGGAGGGGGATGTACAGAAAGACAAGATATGTATACAACTGCTTCCATCATTCTGGAGACGGCTTTTATTCATGTGATTCAAACCATCGCTCACATCTCACCCCGACCCCTCAACACACACACACACACACACACAGACCCTTTCTGTCCCTCTCTGGTTGCCGTATCTCACAGTCGCACCACATCTGTGGCAGAGCCGCAACCCGCTTCGGTTTCCATAACAACCATCACCAAGACAGACAGTTGCCATCTGGCGGCTGTCGATGAGCTAAAAGAGAAAAACGAAGCACTCAGGAAAAAACATCTCAGTGCCAAAACGGGTCATTTCACAGAAAAGGAGGATGTATCAATTCAGCAATAAAGCAGAATTCTCATTAGCCAATACCAACCCAGGACTCTATCTTTGTCTTCTATTTTCATTTTGCTCTCTCACTCTTTCCATCCCTCCTTCATTTCCACATGCCCAATCCTGAAGAGACATAGCTTTACTCCTACTGTCCTTCTACATGGAGCTACAGACAGGAAGCAGGTTCCTGGTGGAGGGTCTACATGGAGCTACAGACAGGAAGCAGGTTCCTGGTGGAGGGACTACATGGAGCTACAGACAGGAAGCAGGTTCCTGGTGGAGGGTCTACATGGAGCTACAGACAGGAAGCAGGTTCCTGGTGGAGGGTCTACATGGAGCTGCAGACAGGAAGCAGGTTCCTGGTGGAGGGTCTACATGGAGCTACAGACAGGAAGCAGGTTCCTGGTGGAGGGTCTACATGGAGCTACAGACAGGAAGCAGGTTCCTGGTGGAGGGTCTACATGGAGCTACAGACAGTAGACCCTCTCTGGCCCATAACAGACACCATCTGCTCCCTGCTCAGCCATCGATGTCACGTCTTGTGTGCAGCATTAGGCTCCAACACTGCAGATTACGACGATTACAAATCACGGCAGGGAGAGACAGACGAGAGTCATATGGACATGAACAAACCCGTTCTGGGATGCGTTGTGTAGAGATGCTGAGGGGGGGAGGGGGGGCGACTGGGGACTGGGGACTTTCTTTCCCACTAACGCAGAAACGTGCATTTTTTCACATCAATATAAATGTGTCTGTCTGAGCCTGGAGAGCAGGCCCCTCCCCCAGACTTCCTGCCTCCTGGCTCCCACAGAGAGGCTGGACTAGGAGGACTAGGAGGATTAGGTGAAAATGAGATCGAGGGGCAGGTAATAATGAGACAGGAATGAGAGTTATAATGACAGACTGGATCAAATCCCCTCTGTCTGTCTGTCTGTCTGTCTGTCTGTCTGTCTGTCTGTCTGTCTGTCTGTCTGTCTGTCTGTCTGTCTCTCTGTCTCTCTGTCTCTCTGTCTGTCTGTCTGTCTGTCTGTCTGTCTGTCTGTCTCCCCCCTGGGTGGGGGTCCCACTGCCCCCGCCTAATCCTCACTTCCTCCAGTAATAAAGCTCCAAGATCACAGTGCTCAACACACACACACACACACACACACACACACAGACACTAAAACACACACTAAAACACACAAAAACGCAAAGTTTACCTGAGGTGCAGTGTACCTAGTCAAAAATAGTTCAATTGGTTTCAAATTAAATGAACTCTCCACAGAATATACATTATTGACTTAGCCTTTCCTCTGAGTGGGAGTATGTGTATTTTAGGTTTATCTGAGAAGTAATATAGGAGACGGAACACAGACCTCCTGATAGATCATGTAAGATAAAAAGGAGTTTTAATTACCAGTCACATTCCTTTTGTGTACAGGATGGATGCACAAGAACAGAGATCCGAAACCACACACAATTGAACACACGCACACACACACACACACACACACACACACACACACACACACACACACACACAGTTTTGTCAATTGCTCCAAACTTGCACGTGCGCTTCTCAGATAATACGCCTGACATCATTTATAATAACAAGAGTAATAACTTTGGCCTGGGTTGTGACAGACAATGTGGTTAATGGCCAAGAACAGAGTCAAAGAGAGTGAGAGAGTCAGTGGCGTGAGGAAGAGATACGAGCCAATGAGGAGAAGAGGAACATTTCCATCAGCGGGAGAGAGCAGCAGCACCATATCCTCCACCAAAGCAACAACAACACCCCACCCTCGCCACCTCCCAGGATATCTGTCTCCCAGCCTGCCCCCACCCTGCCCCCACCCTGACCCCGCCCCTTCCATCTGGGGCTAGGAGTGAAATATCAGATCATTTCATCTCTGGGGGAGCATGACCCCCCCCCAACCCCCCCTCCCCCTTTAAAACACTCTCCCCCTAATCTGAGGGGTTATGGCCAATCTGGCAACCTCTCTCTGGATGGATGAGGGCCCAAACAGCCTGGAGGTGCAGGGAGAACTCACCCAATCAGAGAGGTGTTGATCCTGCTCTCTATGCTATGGTGTGAACCAGAGCGGGGGGCGTCTCTGCATAATATCCATTCTCCACGGGAAATTCACAGCCTTCCAGAGAGCAGTCATGGCCAATGGTCTGTGTGACACTGAAGCTGAATTCCATCACTGGGCCTGTCCATTAGATCACAGCCTCTTCAATGGAGCACCATATGGACGGTGTTTTTAGATGGGCTGCGACACAAAACACAGACACACACACACACAGCCCTGCTTCTCCAAGTTAACTAATAGGTGGCCGGAGGAAGGCCTTGAGTGGGCAAGAAGAAAGAACCAGGTGCACTGGCAGGCTAAAGAAATGTGTGTGTGTGTGTGAAGACAAATAAGAAAAAAACGACTCCAGTGAGGTCCTTCTTCTGGGAGGGGCGTGTCTGTAAGAACGTCTGTCTCACATCTATAGGCCCTGCAAAACCACACCCACCCACACACACACAATCACACCCACACACGCACACACACACACGCGGACACCCTCATCTCAGCCGTCTGCCTCCCTGAGCAGAGGGCCTTTCCATAAAGGAGGTGAGAAGAGTGGGCAGAACAATATCTCCATTCTCCCAGGAGGCCACAGCATTGCAGACATAAACATAATAATCCCTCTAAGAGAGGAGGGGGAGGAGAGGGAGGATGAGAGGAGGGGGAAGGAGGGGGGGGGAGAGGAGGAGTGGAGGATGGAGCCTTATAAGGAGCGAGGAGAAAGAGAGGCGGACACCTCTGAGGGGTGGAGTTGAGGAACTGACACAGCGGAACGCTGCATTACACCAGGGCCTGAGAAAAGTCTCCTCCTTCCCTCCCTCACCCCTCTCTCTCTCTCGTTCAGCTTCCTTCCTTCCCTCCCTCGCCCCTCCCTCTCTCTCGTTCAGCCTCTTTCCCTCCCTCCCTCGCCCCCTCTCTCTCTCTCTCTCGTTCGGCCCCCCTCCCTCCCTCGCCCCTCTCTCTCTTTCTCGTTCGGCCACTTTTAACCTCCTTCTTTGAACATTCAATTCTTTACACTCTCTGGCCGCTCTTGTCTCACCCTTTTCTACTTCTCTTTTTCCTCTCCTCCTCTCATCGGTATTGTTCTCGCTCTTTTCCGGTAATTTCAACCTTTGTCTCTGTGCCTTTCATCTCTCTTTTCTCACTCTCTTTACTTATCTTTACCTCCTCTCTCTCTCTCTGTCTCTGTCTCTCTCTCTCTCTCTCTCTCTCTCTCTCTCTCTCTCACTCTATCTCACTCTCACTCTCACTCTCCTCTCTCTCTCTCTCACTCTCACTCTCTCTCTCTCTCTCTCTCTCTCTCTCTCTCTCTCTCTCTCGTCTCTCTCTATCTCTCTCTCTCTCTCCTCTACCTCAGACAGAGATATAAATATTTAAACAGCCACGGTGCTCTCTCATCAATCTAACAGTCAGTTGTGATTATAAATGACAATGTGCTGATTCCAACTCTAATGGACACCCAGGCTGGCACCGGGCCGCAGGGCACCGCCCCCATCACAGTTGCTCACACACTCATCACTCTTTCCTTTCCACACTCTCTCTCTCTCTCTCTTTCTGTCTCATGCACACCGTAACATCATGTGTTGTACCTATGCACACACATGTAGACACACACACACACTCACTAATACACACACAAACGCACGCCCACACACAAATACACACGCGCACACTGTAGAACATGATGTGCTGTTAATCTTGTTGTCTCTATCGAGGCTGCTGCCTCCTAGCTGTGTGTGGAATGATAAATGTTACAATGCTGAGCCACTGGAAGCAGCCCAGCTAGCTGGAGCAGTCTTGGGAGACTGAGACTGAAGCCTGGACAACATGGGCTAGGGTGGAAGGAGCCACTGCACATCCAACACACACACATAAACACACACGCACAGAACACACACAAGCACAGAAACACACACCGCACGCTCACAGCACACACACACCACGCACAGAAACACACACACGCACAGAAACACACACACGCACAGAAACACACACACATGACACACACGAAACACACAACGACTGATGGAAACACCAATTACCCCCCCCCACACACACACACACGCACCAAACATACATCCACATGCACCCGCAAGCCCTAAAGCATGTACAACAAACATACACACTCTGCCACCACTCTTCATCCCCCTAAATTGACACGCCCATACACACACTCACTCACTCACTCACACCCACACACACCTGTTAGAGTGTGTCCAGGGTAAGGCTGAGACAACAGGCAGGTTTATTCCATGACAGTGTGGTGTCTCCATGCTGCCAGAGTGTGTTACCATCATTAGCATCAGTGTTTAGACAGGCTAATAGAGCCACCTGCGGCCTGCTGCGCCACAGAGAGAAGACGCTACGCTAACTAACGCTAACGTTAATGTGGGCTTCGCATGAGCCAGGACGCACACACACACACTACTAATATCCCCATTCCACACACATACACAGACATATCAGCATCTACATTAAATGCAGACTTTGTTAGATTTATCGGTCATCATGATATATTTATGTTTATTTTGTGGGGATAAGTTGGAGCTGCAGTTTTTGACCAGTGCAGCAAATCACAGGCTCCCCGAGAGAGACAGGAGTCAGACGACGTTCCCTGATCATCCTTAGCTAAGAGTCACAGAATTAGCCTGCACCTGAAAACAATTAGACTGGCTGAACAGCGGCAGCACTATCCCACCTGAGGCTGTGCTTAGGACACACACACCACACACACCACACACAAACACACACATGTACGCACAACCTCACTCACACAGACATACACACCCACACACATCCGCTCCCAGGGATCCTCATGCATGCACCTACACACACACACACACACACACACACACACACAAGTTGGCCACCGTGCCACATCACCACCTGAGGCTATTCATTTCCCAGCCAAGTCAACACTTCAATTAACAGTCTGACTGAAAGGGAGCTTAGCCAGTGATGAGTGAATCACGGAGAGAATAGGAACGCAGCCTAATTCATAAAACAGACATCTCCTTTCACTTAGAGACCCACTCACACACAGCCTCTGTGCCCTCCCTCCCTCTCTCCCTCTCTCCCTCCCTCTCTCCCTCTCTCCCTCCCTCCTCCTACCACTGACCACTAAGCCTTTCTTGGTTGTCCTGTTTCAGCACTTTTCACCCCACATATGGAATGGAGCACACATCATCCTATCTAGACCTCAGGTGACATGTGCCCCATATCGAATCTGAAGGTGTTTATCACAGGTTCTACCTCCGCATTCATCATGGAGTCTCATGGAGTCTCGGAGCACAGGGAGGAACGTGCTCTAACCTGTTGTCTCTCCTTCGGCCAGGTAAGTCATCGAGAACAGAGTCTCTTTTATGTGTTGCCTTCATCTTCAATGTGTTTCTGATGAAACACTCCAACGTCTCTTTATTCTCTGTTAGATCTCACCCAGTGAGGAGGGGAGAGGAGAGTGGAGACGGGAGTGGAGGAGAGAATAGAGGATGAGAGGGGATGATAAGAAAGGAGATGGGAGGAGAGGAGATGGAAGGGGAGGACTGAAGAGAGGAGGGGAGGAGTAGAGATGAGAGAGGAAGAGAGAAGAGGACTTTCTGTGTGGTCTCTCTCTTCTCTCCTCACTTCTAAATACCCAGGAGTTTAATTAGCACATAAGTGTCTCCCATCTCAGCTCTGCTAGCACATCCGTCTGAAGAAATGTGAGCTACAAACCGGTCTACCCCTGTGTGGTGGCTGGTGTTTATTTCACACGAGCAAGGGGAGGTGTATGGGAGCGAGGGTGAAAAGGTATAGTGTATGTAGCTTCAGTACTGCTGTCTGTTCCAACCTTCCCACAGAGCAGATCCTGACTGGAACACACTACTTAACACCAGGAATGAAGTACCCAAACAGGCAAACAGGTGATAACATCATAACTCATGAAAGGCTGTTTCGACACATTTCTTGCTTACTGTCTCCAGAGAGTCTGGACATATCTATATGCGGACTGTAAGAGGCCCACTTGGTGACCTCTTGACCTCAGCACACACACGCATGGTCACACACACACATACACCACTACGTATCTGTTAGGTGCTGTCACTTAGAGGGAGGAGGAGAGGGATGGAGGTCTGGGGTTGATAACCCCTCATTTAACACCGCAGGGGAGGATGAACCTTCATCTCTCTGTCACTCTCTCTCTCTATCTATCTCACTCTTTCTCCTTCTTTCACTTTCTCCGACCTTCGATTCATCCACGGTTGAAGTTGGAGACGGAGAAGCAGAACAAGAAGGAGAGAGTGAGAGCGAAACGGGCCAGAGAGAGTGAAAGGGAAAGGGAGAAGGAGTGAATGAGAGAGCGAGAGAGCGAGAGAGCTGCATGTGAAAGGGGAGTGAAGGAGAGAGGGAGAGAGCTGCATGTGAAAGGGGAGTGCTCACCAGCTGGGCAGCCCGGTAAATCCTCCTCGAGGGGGGTTGATATCGAAGGGCTTAGAGAAGACCCGCCGTGTGTCCCACTCTGTCTGAGACAGAAGACACACACACACACACACACCCACACACAACCACACACACACACACACACACACACACAACCACACACACACACAACCACACACACACACAACCATACCACCCCCCCCATCCCCACCCCCACCGACAACCACACACATATACACACATCCGCCCACAAACACACACAGACAATCACTGTGATTGCTTAAGTATGTCTCCCAGCTCCACTCATCTATGAAGAATGGGAACATTACTAGGAAGGTAACTATTCAGAGCCACACTACACCAGAGCTGTTTCCCCATAGTCTACTTTGTTGCCCTATGCGCAAACTGCTGCCGTGTGTGTGCATGTGTCAGTGACCGCATGTGCAGGGGTGTGTGTGTGTGCAGGGGTGTGTGTGTGTGTGTGTCTGCAGGTTAATAAAGATCCCAGCGTGGGGCTGTGAGGGGCTGTTTAACAAGGCTGTGACTCACACTCTGTTGAACACACACACACACACCCCGCCACCCTCTACCTCCATCCTGCCCCCCCCAACCCTCCTCTGCTTCCCCCTCTCCCATATCTGCTCCGCTGGGTATGAACCCAGTCCCCCCCCCCAGCCGTAGCTGCCTCCGCTCTCTGACACGCAGGCCCAGGGGCATGCCCTCTGATGGCCCTACCAGGGCTCAGAGACCAGCCAGTCTCCTGGAGACACGCCCCCCTAGAGACACGCCCCCCTAGAGACACGCCCCCCAGACCTGGTGGAGGTGTGGGGGCCGACATGTCTGTCAAGCAGCTGGCTGACAGGGCTTCATGGGGGATACGTCCCTGATTACAATGAGGTCAAGCAGTCAAGACAAGAGTCAGATGGTGTGTGTGTGTGTGTGTGTGTGTGAGATGTATACCACATGATTGTGTATATGTATATGCATGTGTGTGTATTGGCTTCTGCTTGTGTGGGGTGTTACATCGTACAGTGAGTAGGAGGTGGAGGCCGAGGAGGAGGAAGAGGAGGAGGAAGAGGAGGGGTAGTTAGTTCTGTGCCAGAGTTTCTGTCCACTGGAATCTAGGGTGGGCAGGCATCTGCTGTTGCTGCCAAGAATATACACACACACATGTACGAGAATACACACACACACCCACACAAACGCACACATAAGCATGTACACACACACAGCAGTGCCACCTACCCAGATCAAAGGGCCGGCCTAAGGGCTGCAGTCCACGGCTCCTGGGGGGATAGTCCTGCTTCATTGTTGCTATTTCTGGCCTGCTGTTTCTCCAGGCTCCTCAGAACACACACAAGACCTGCAGGAAGACTCGAAATGTCAGCAACACAATGCATGTAGAGAAGCCCAGGTGGACAACTTAGCCACAGGAGGTACTCTCAAGTCCCAACAGGTCTCGAGAAAAAGAACTCTGCAACACTGGCTAAGAAATCGAAATTTTTAATCCCATTTCCATGGTCATGGGCAACGTTTGGCAACAACCCAAATTCCCCAAACATTCTTACACACGCATGAAAACCACCCAATCGTTGAGCGTGCAGCAGTGTTCGTTTCCTAGCCATGTCGAGTTGTGTCCAATGAGAAGCCTGCTCCACAGACTCCTGGTGACTGCCGGTAGAGGTCTGCTGCTGGAGGCCTGTGAGTCTGCTGCTGCTGAGGAGATGAAGACAAACCGAGCAGGCAAAACTAACGGCTCCAACAAGTGAACAAATCTCCATTGTTATACCACGGGCGTACCCTGGCACAACACTCCGTGCCCCGCCAACCTCCACTGAGGGCAAAAGCCTCCATGGAGACCCGCCTCTCCCACTGCCCGGCTCCAACAAAGACAACCTAACACACCAAACAGGGCTGTTTACACCACCCTGAAGAACACAGCCCACACATAAAGCACACACACACACAGAAAAACTAATGGGAAAACAGCCAGAAATCCAAGCAGAATACAATATCCATCCATAGGCCTGTTCAGTTTGCAGTATTTCTCCAGTATATTAAATAAATAATGGTATAATTTGTTTCACCATTCAGCTCCATATGAGGACAGTAAATCTGTGGCCCAGCCTGTATTTATGGTGTGCAGTAAAAGCGCTGCTGCGTCGACAGCTAGCTAGCCATACGACAGGACATCCATACTGGAGAAGCTGTTCCAGATGGAATACTGAGGTCTGTGGTCTGTTGTACCTGGTCTGTGTGTGTGTGTGTGTGTCTGTGGGTTTTGTGTGTGTGAGTGTGTCAGGGGGGAGCGGGGGGGGGAGGCAACAGGGAGGGTCTGGTCTCTCTCCTACTACAGTAGAGGTGGTGAACAGTGGAGCAAGTGAGAGAGAGAGAGAGACAGAGAGAGAGAGAGCAGAGAGAGAGAGAGAGAGAGAGATAGAGAGAGACAGAGAGAGAGAGAGAGAGAGATAGAGATAGAGAGACAGAAGGTTATGAGGATGGAGAGAGACGGCGCAGAGAGCGAGAGGCAGGGAGGACAGCGGGGATAAAAGAAGGGTGGAGTGCTGTGTGTGCTTTCCTCTGAAGAGCTTCTCCACGGCAGGGTTCTTCCTACGTAGAAGCACAGATCTGAGGAGAGCGTGAGAACCAGGGC
This sequence comes from Mallotus villosus, assembly GCA_903064625.1. Classification (NCBI taxonomy): domain Eukaryota; kingdom Metazoa; phylum Chordata; class Actinopteri; order Osmeriformes; family Salangidae; genus Mallotus; species Mallotus villosus. The sequence goes on from CAEFZP010002617.1 coordinate 105,355, forward strand.
AGGGCCCCCGACTGAGAACAGAGAAGATGCTGAGACAGAGGACACCTGATACCACAAGCTCTACTCTGACGGGGAGATGGCAGGTACAAAGTCTAGCATTCAGGCCATCTACTGACCCTACAGCAACCTGGGCCTTGATTGATGTGCATGTACGCTGCGTATACATTCTGCACTGTTTCCTGATGGAGCTGTTTTCGAGCTGTATCAACATGAGCCAATATGTGGTTCCTTGTTCTAGTTGATGGTTTGTGAGCCAGACAGGGGAGGGAGAGTTAGGAGGGGGAGGGTTTTGCTGTAGCCAGGGGACAGGAGGCTCTCACTGGGGGGGGCAGTTTCACGGACAGAGCCCCCCCCCCACACTCTCCTCCTTGTCTCACTCCCTATTCTCTTCTCCGTCTCACCCCTCCACTGGCTCACCCCTCCCCTCTCCTCCCTATCTCACTCCCTATTCTCTTCTCCCTGTCTCACCCCTCCTCACTGCCTCACCCCTCCCCTCTCCTCCCTGTCTCACTCCCTATTCTCTTCTCCCTGTCTCACCCCTCCCCTCTCCTCCCTGTCTCACTCCCTATTCTCTTCTCCCTGTCTCACCCCTCCTGCCTGTCTCACCCCTCCTCATGTCCTTCTCATCAGAGCCTCAGCTATAGATGAATAGAGGAAGAGGATGAAGGGAGGCAGGGGGAAGGAGAGGAGCGACAGGAATAAAGGAACATGTAAAGAGCGGGAAGAGGATGAAGGCAGTCTGTCTTGTCTTAGCCTGCTCCCTGCTCCTCGCCACCCCCCACCTCCTCCTGTTCCGGCCATTCAGGCCATTTCTCTGCCATCTGCCACTGGGCGGCTGAGAGAACTCCAGCCAAGCAGGGCCTATGCACACACACACACACACGCATATCAACGCACACACACAGCCTCCCTCTCTCTCCCCAGACCCTCCTCTGCATCCTTTCATGAAATCCAGGCTGATGATTCAGGGTTGGGCCCAGACTGGCATCAGACCGTAATGGGCTGCAGCATAGAGCCGTAATCACCATTAGCTCCACCATTATACTCACCACAGTCGAACAATTCATTAGTTTAGTGTATGACAAGTCTCCTATTGTGCACGTCCAATGACCAAGAATAGCCCTCAGTATGTGTGTGTGTGTGTGTTTGTATGTTTGTGTGTTTGTGTGCGGGCATGTATGTGTGTGAAGGCCTGTGAGAGAGTGTTAATGAGGAGTCAGTTCTTTGATGGCTCGTTTAGAGAATAAAGTAAACTTGGCTTTGATCTGTAGGAGGGAGAGGACCCCGGAGAGATAGACTAACAGGGAGGAGGGGGGCAAGGCCTCCTCCTCTTCCTCTTCCTCTTCTTCCTCCTCCTCCTCCTCCTCATCCTTCTCCTCCACCTCCCCCTTCTCCTCCACCTCCTCATCCTGCTCCTCCTCCACCTCCTCTTCCTCATCCTGCTCCTCCACCTCCTCTTCCTCCTCCTGCTCTTCCACCTCCTCCTCCTCATCCTCATGACTGTGTTGGTGCTGAGTGTATGCTCTGATTGATGGCATTCCGTTGACCCTTGCAATGTAGATGATCATGTGAGTGTGTGTGTGTGTGTGTGTGTGTGTTAAGCCAGTCACGTTAGTGGGTGGAGGTTGGGGGGAGAGCCAGGGCAGGGGTGTGTGTGAGAGTGTGTGCGGGAGGGGCAGGGTTGCTGGAAGCTTTGATGTGCTGAGGCCCTGTTCCTTTTGCTCCGACTGCAAGACTGGAACCAGCAGCTAATAGGGCACCCCTGGGGAGAGAGAGAGACTGGCATGGCATGTGTTTACAGGGTGTGTGTGTGTGTGTGTGTGTGCGTGCATGAGTATTTGGTGTGTGAAATGACCTGAGTGAGTGAGCTGTCTAAGCTAGCCCAGACAGAGCGACGCGGTCCGGTTTCGCCTTCAAAACAGAAGCCCAGGAGAGAACTTCAAACACTGTGGTCAGATAACAGCCTCCCACACACACACGCGCGGGCACACACACGCGGGCACACACACACACACGGGGACACACGCACCCAAACGTAAACGCACACACACCACCTGCCCACAGCACATCAAGGCAAGCCGATAACCACACAAAGTCCAAACACATGTTATTCATCCTTTATTTAAATAATAATAATAATAACATTAAAAAAGAACATTTCTGTACAAAGTCTACAAACATCAGTTGAGTTATCTGGCCAGTGCCGGGGTGTCTCCATGTCGTTGAGTTCCTCCAGCCCCCCCCCTTCCCCGGCTGAAGAGGTAATACTATCACAGCTTCCAAGGAAAGCTAAATCAGGCGAGAGAGTGTGAGAGAGGAGGAGAGAGAGAAGGAGAGAGAGAGCCCCAAGGCACTTGGAAAACAGTCTATAGAGTCCATTGAAAAGGGAGTTGGATGGGCCACCTCCACCTCTACTTCAAACCCCCCTCTCCTCCCTCCTCTCTCCCTCCCCAGTGTCTTTCAGCACCTCCTAATCAACTCTCAACGTATCTCCTCCATAAACATGGATTACCCAGCATGCACTAGCAGAGAGAGAGGGGGGGGGCGGTGGTGGGGAGAGAGACTCCTTACTGAGGTTGGGTAATGGAATGGAGAGATATTCAGTTCTCACTCTCTCTTTTCTCTCTCTCTCTCCTTGTCTCTCCTTTTGGGCAGCCCAACAGATTTCAAAACAACATGACCTAGATTGGGGAAAGAAAAAGAGAGAAAAAAAAGGAGAAGAAAAAAAAAGCCTGTTTGTGATTAACCTCCATTTTCATGGCCAAAAAGGAACAGAAGAGAGAATGGCGCAAAGGAAAATCAGGATGAAGTCAGTGTGAGGCCTGGTCCTCCTCGCCTCCAGTGGAGGCCCGTCCAGGAACACTCTCTCAATGGCTCTCCTCCAGTAGCTCATAGCTTAAGGCTCCGTAATGTGTCCAGGAGAGGCTGGGGCAGCCCACACTCCCATAGTCCTCCTTTCTGTCTTTGCGGTTTGGGTGTTCACTTCATCAGGAATGTTGCAAAAGGGAGCTAGAGAGAGAGAGAGGACAATGTCTCTCTCTCTCTCTTTTATTTTGTCAGTCTTTCTCAGTAGTGAGTTCCTTCTCCCTTGAGAACATGCAGGTCCTGTGGAGCTAGCTCCATGGCTCTCTCCAACCCTCGGCAATCCATAGGTTGCAATAAAACCGTTCCGACAGTGTCACACGGCATAGTGCCGTGCGGATTGAGATCACACGGTCAAAAAAAAAGAGCAAACGATACCAAAAAAAGACGACGCTAACACTGAATCTAATCTTACGCAAACAGCCGTTAAGTATCCAATATGTTAGATAAAGTTTGTAATCTTTCTGTATTTTGCAGCTCTACTCATTTAAAGACACTTCTCACAGTCTGTAACGAAAACATCCATAATGCTAAAAAGACGAGAGACCGAAGCGTAAGAGTGGACACACGAGAGAAGGTTTAGAGATGACACACAGTCTACAGGGCGGGGCGCTACAAACTGAAGCTGTTTGGGGGTTAAGACACGGGTCTAGAACAGAACAGAAACAGTCCACGATAGTTCCTCTATGCCACTGAGTTCACAAAACGCAAGCGCAGCGCTGGCAAAGCTAGCAATACTCTAAAACACTCCTCACGACTCATATCTAACCTCCGTAAACCAAACTAAAACGTGTCGTCTTTACAAATCTAGAAATTATTTTGTTTTGTTTTCCTTTTTGGGGGGTGGGCGGCTGATAGGCATTAAGATTGATATGTTGGATATCTCTGTCATGTCCCACGAAAACGGCTGACTGCCTAGAGCTGAGGACCCTGTCTCTGGTCCGTCGCGGGTCCGAGTCTGGGACCAGGCTCAGCCCAGGTCCAGGTCAGAGGCCGTCGTGCAGTGGGTCATTTAGCAAGTCAGTCTGGTTTATTGACAGGCTTAATTCGAGAGCAGGGGACTCCTGCAGGCTGAGGAGGGGACGGAGGCAGGGGGGCAGGCGGGGTGCAGGGGGGGGGGCGCGGGCAGGTGGTGTAGGGGGGGGTGGGGTCAGAGGGCAATGAGAACCCCCCCCCCGGAGGGTCAACAGGCCGGTTGGCGTCTGCCGGGCGACCCAGAGGGGTTCCGAGGTGGTGGTCGGTCGAGTGTGTGTGCGGGCGGTGTGTGTGTGTGAGCGTGTGCGTTCCGCCCCTCAGGCCTCGGAGCAGCACCGCTGCTGGTTGATCTTGACCTTGTGCTTGATGCCGTCGTACAGCTCAAAGTTGTAGTTCTCCAGCGTGGTGGAGCTGCGCGACGACAGGCCGCTGTAGGAGCACGTGCAGTAGAGCAGCAGGCCGGCGCACACGGCGCCTAGCAACACGCCCAGCGAGCTCATCACGATGATGGTGACCAGGATGGGGTCCAGCGTGTACAGCCACGAGTTGTCCTTCTCCGACACCCGCGTGACAGGGGGGTCCAGGGAGGGGTCGGGCGTGCTCCACTCCGGGAAGGAGAAACCTGAGAGAGAGAGGAGGAGAGGGAGTATACATCACATGCTGACACGCCAATTAGACACTTCCATTGAAGTTGACGGAGAACTGGTGTCGGTTCGAGTTGCGAACGACGGGGTTTTATCTTTGCATGACTTCTGCTGGATGGCTGCTTTGGCATTTAGACAAGGGGATTCTAATCAGAGTAATGAATGGAGACACATCAACAAGACTTTTTGCAATTAACTCCAGCATGTGGAGTGGTTTATAACACAAACACACACACACAGGCTGCATCATCAACAGAGGGAGAGTGATGGAGTCTAAGTGTCAGTGTTGAATCTTTCGGGGGAGGGGGTGTGGGGGGTGTGAGGTAGGAACATTGATGCTGACAGACAGATGTTGTGTTTGCCCAAGAGGAGCTTCAGGTGAACATGAGGAAGGAGGGGGGGGCAGGGGGGGAGACACATGGCTGTCCTGTCTCTCCTGGAAGTCTGGGAGGAAACAAACTTCACTCCCTCTCTCTCTCCCTCTCTGTCTTTCTTTCTTAAATGTGCTCTTTTTATCTCCCTCTCTCACGCACGCACACACAGACTCAGTAAGGCTACATGATCCGTCTGGAGCAACACACTGTCATATCTTCCTAGCCAGAGGCATGTATTGGGGACCACCGAGACCTAGATTGCTCCAGGCTGGGGAGAAGATGGGGCTCCTAGCAAAGCTGCACTATTGTCTGTCAGATTGAAACGCCAGGAGGGCCAGCGGGATTGGAGAGGAGTTTAGACAGAACACAGCTGAAAAACGCCTGGGGTGAGAGGTACCAGCACAGCAGCATGTGCTATAGCGGACGAAGAGAGAGAGAGAGAGAGAGAGAGAGAGAGAGAAAGAGGGAGAGAGAGAGGGAGGAAGAGAAGGAGAGAGAGGGAGAGAGAGATGAGAGAGAGGGAGGGAGTGAGTGAGGAAGAGAGGGAGAGAGTGAGGAAGAGAGAGAGAGAGAGAGAGAGAGAGAGTGAGTGAGTGAGGAAGAGAGGGAGAGAGTGAGGAAGAGTGGGAGAGAGAGAGAGAAAGAGATGGAGCGGTCCTTCCTTACCTCCGTTTACACGCTCTCTCCCCTCGTCGAACGGGTCTTTCCCAAAGTCCACAGGTCTGTGATCTGAAAGACAGGCAGAGACAGAGGTTTGTAGACATGCTGGATGCCCACAGGCTAGGTGTACTTTGAACTGAGGGGTGAGGGGACCAGGGGTAGACAAACATGCTGATCAAACACAGTATGAAGGTAACTCATCATGGAGAGATGACCTTTCTGCTTTGCACTGTGAACGCTCATTCATGAGACCACACCCATCACCATGGTAATATCTAGATACCACTGTTGAATTCACAGCCTTTCATTTTGTGACAAGCATCTCTGAGTTATTAGTGTTCCAGACTGAGATGGGGAAGAAGACAGTGCACACAAGTTTTTCATAGAAAAATATCACTTTTTATTATCACATTCCACAATATATTTCCAAGACCATGAAATTGGACAGGCTAAAATACTCTGCAATATCTTTGAGACACAGGCTGAGGTGTAGCATTAAGTTAGCTAACAGTTAAACAACAATCACAGTCAAGGCCCTGTAGTGGACATTCACAAAAGAGAAGGCAAAGTGCACACAGTAACCAACCAATCAGGCTCCCGCGCACCGTCAGCCTTAGCCAATCAGGCTCAGGGGCGGTGCTGGTCGAAGCCAGTCGGCATTAAGAAAGTCTCGCCTGACAGACAAATCTGTCGCGGTGTCAACGCTGAACCCACGTTTATCAAAACGTGACATCAGTCAAGAAAATGACATCAATGAAGTTTCAATCAAACCATGACAGACAAACTTCACTACTTCAACTTAATCTCTTAACAGAATTCGCTGCGGAAAACAGTAGTTTAAGAGCAGCGAGTAAGGACACATTAAAGAACCAGTAAAGGACGACCCGCAGTTCTCCCCAAGCCAATTAGACCCACAGTAAGAACACCAGTCTTACAAATCTACCTCAGAGAGACCCGGTCTACACAAGCAAAACCTCCCACAGTCTCCTTTCATGTCTACCACCTCAATTAGGAGCGGGTGAGTTTTCAGCAGGCACTGCCACAGACACTTGGCAGCATGTGCCCGTGTGTGCGGTTGCTCAGGACCCCTCCGAGCCTTCGGCTCGTTAATATTACTTTGAGGAGAAAGAAAATGGGCTGAGGGAGAACTGCTTACTGCAGGTTTTTATAAATGTAATCAGATCCATTAACTAATTAGAAATATTAAGAGCTTCAAACTAACCTATGGGAGGGAACTAGAGTTGATTTAACAGCACAGCATGACAACATGCCAGCTCCTTTTTTTCATCCAAATACAGCAAAAAAAAAGTTTGAAGAGGAAAGGAAAATGCTTGGGTGGCAGCACATAAATACAGGTCATATATCAGTCCTGTGGATGAATAAAATACAAACATTGATCAAGACTGGATGGAGGGCAGCTAGTCTGACTCATAGGAGTAGATCAATCATACCAGTACTGTGCTGAGTTGACTGGGCCTCATACAATATTTCTGTGTATATATATAAGACAGATACACAGAACATAGATAATGTTCTCATTTAAGGATAGTGAGTGTAAAGAATGCGTAACCCTGGCAAATGGAACCTCTAGCTATTTCATTAGGAAATTAGTAATTTAATTATTGATTAGTGTATCTGATGGTTGGAGGTCCATCGGTCCATCTACCTGTCTATCTGCACATAGCTCTCATGTTCTCATGTTAAGGAGACCTTAGTAGCCTCCTAGAGAGAGTCTATCTTTAGAAGACAGAAAGAAGGCGCTGTCTTTGATCTCTGTTCTTCAGTGAGGCGTGGAAGGGCCAGATTAGCGAGGCGATCCCGCTCACGGCTCCTGGTGAACAGGGATTATCTCCACCTCAAGCCAGGCAGAGGCTGGGGGCTGTGACCCTTCCCTCTCTCACCGCCCCCAGCCTCGTCATGGAGGAGATGGACACAAGTCCTTTCAACAGACGGCTTGGTTTTCAAAAGCCAAATGGTGGAAGGTAGTTGTGAGCAAATGTGGTAGCTATTGTTTGATACAAAATGATCCTAGCTACTGTTTGATTGTTGGCAGCTAGCTACAAAGTAATCCTAGCTACTGTTTGATAGTTGGTAGCTAGCTACAAAGTGATGGTAGCAACTGTTTGATAGTTGGTAGCTAGCTACAAAGTGATCGTAGCAACTGTTTGATAGTTGGTAGCTAGCTACACAGTGATCGTAGCAACTGTTTGATAGTTGGTAGCTAGCTACACAGTGATCTTTAAGTGCCTGACAGCTGCTTACAGAGCAAACTGAATCCATCCCACGGTGGGATACACTGGGGTTTAGAGCTTTAAAACAGCAGTTCCTTCCATTTACCACAAACATTCATTTACCGTAGACACAGTAACACCCATGGGAATTAAATCAATTCAGCAACTTAAACACTATGTTTTTGAAATTGACACAATGTACATGTATGTTTCAAATACGCAAAGTACAAGTAAGTACCGTAGCAACAAGGCAAGGATATCTTTGATAACAAATATAAAACAGTAAAGAGGACCATCTCTTAGAAAAGAAAGAATAACACACACTGCTTTAAGATGATCTTAAAGCAGATCTTAAACCTCTTTTAAGAGATCAAGGAGATCACTAGCATAAAAAACACAAAAAACATCCATGTGTAATTACAAGGAAATGATCACAATACACTGAAACAACAACGACAACGTCACCATCACAACGCCACTACACATGTAGAAGAGCATGACCAGTGTTCATAGTGACGTGGTACAGGTGTGTTTGGGAGGCCAGTTCCCCTCCCAGGGTTAAGGCCTAGACCGAGAGGGGAGGAGGCTCGCACAGAGGTGAGGACCGTCTGGGCGCCTTCCCCAGACGCTTGCATAAGAAGAAAGCCCACAGCTCCATTCACAAGTACACCAGCACAGTTAGTAGTCTTCCAGTCCTTTCGTATAGGCAATAAAACAACAGTTTAGAATAGAATCGGACACAGGCAAGTCATTCAGGCAAACTCAAAGAGGAGAGGAGTTGTGTTAGGGAACCGACGACATCGTCCGGAGGGGAGGTCTAGTGTGTTCGGTGAAAGGAGACGGTTATGCTAAAGGTCCTTCATGCTTTAACAGTGTGAAATGCTCACCTGTGTCTGGTCTGTTAGTATAGAGTGTGCAGGCAGGGCCAGTATATGTTCTATCAGAGGACCATCTCTGCTGCTGAACCCAGAGAGGGAACACAATACACACGTCCTCCTCTCTTTAAAAGGCAGAAAATCTCTGTCTGTCATGCTTGACAGAGCCTCCCCCAGTCATTTTCCTTCTCAACCTCTGTGTGTGTGTGTGTGTGTGTGTGTGTGTCTGAACCTGGGCTTCCCCTCTGATGATGTAAGAGAGTCTTAGCAAATGAGCAGCTTCAAGCCATAAATAAGGTCCCCGTATCTCTCGTTCAATCTACGTCACCCTCCTTCTCTTTCACCTCTCTCTCTTTCCTGTTCTCTCACCCATCGTCAGTCTCATTTCACCAGTCTCATTCCATCCCCCCACCAGTCTTGGCATGGCTGATGTGTGTCCTCTTGACTGTGCTGTATCACATTCTCCACGAGCAGAGGATCATGGGATTATGTCCCCGGCGAAGGCGTCAGCCTCCGGTCCTCCCAGAAAGACTCTTGGTGGATGAGGGGAAGGAGAGAGAAAGGGGGCAGGAAGGAAGGCCATCTCGCAGGTTTCAGAAGGAGCAGCGCCAGAAGGCTCCGAAAGCAGGGAGCTCTCTGAGGATTGTGATTGGTCGAGACGCCAGGGGGTTTTCAAGCCATCTCACAGTCTCACAGTCTTTAGTGTCTCTGAGCAAATAGTCTACAGATTTTTCCTGTTGTCCAGTTCTGTCTGTTGTAATCTCCCCACGAGGGAACAATAAAGCTGGGTTGATTTTGTATCACACGGACCCCCATTCAACCCTGGGAGCAGGGGTGCTCATCCTTCTCCATCCTGATGGAGAGCATGGGTTCGAGGCCCGGGCCAGCCAGTCCACTGCTGTGGTAGTGGAGGTGGTTGGGGTGGCTCTGGTAGGACACGGTGTGTTGGGTCTTCTTGGCTGCCAGGCGGTAGCGGTAGCAACACAGCACCATGATCAGCGTGGCAGACGCCAGGAGCAAGAGGGCGCCCGCGCCGGCCATTACGTAATACCAGAAGGTAGGGATGGGCTGCACTGACACTGTGTCTACGGTGGGCTCACTGCCGGCAGGTAGGGCCCCCCCTGCTGGTGAAGAGACACACAACAGGTTGGCTGGGCTAGAGAGACATGCAGGCCTTATAGGGTAGAGACTCATATAGGCCGTGTTTGTATTGTGTGTGTTTTTTTTATGTGTGACTTGTTGTTTTGCAAACAGAGCAGACATTTGCCGCACATAGACACGCAGAGGCTCATGCGATGCTGGCTCCAGTGAGGGTTTTGATTGGTCAATGCAAAGCTATGTTTCTTTTGCAGTGCTACTTGTGGGTATAGTTGCTCAGTGTACACAGGGTGGCACTTTTTCCAGCAAGGTTAGAGATAGAGAGAGAGAGAGAGAGAGATAGATAAAGAGGCAGACAGACAGACAGACAGACAGACAGACAGACAGACAGACAGACAGACAGACAGACAGACTGGGAGAAAGAAAAAACGAGAAGAGAGCGAGAAAGAGAGCGAGAGAGATTAATCCGGCCATGATACTCAAAAGCCCACATTATAGGCATTGTTTGAATACTTTGTTAAATTCGGTGTGAATAACCTGCCGTGTGCAAAACCAAATTCACACGAGAGAAAATCTCGAGAAAGCAGGCTTCTTTAAAGTTCAGAAGATCCTCTTTAAAGATTTAAACACAGCTTGGATTTCAAAGCTTCTGTAGGAGTGAGCTGGAGAAGTGACCAGATTTCCAGATACTAAACTCGACCCTCCTTTTGCTTTTGCTCTAAAACTTTGAATCAGACACCAGAGGAGAAGGTCAGTTCTGGGAGTGCTCTCTCCACATTTCTTGTCCTTGGTCTGCATTTCTTTTGTTTGCATGCATGGTCATCTGCCAGCCTCCACTACCACAAGCCAAACACTGTTACGGCAACCATGACAACCAACCCCAAATCACCCAGGACGCGAGGGGTTCAGTCTGTTGGTCAGTGCACCCATCCCACCCACCCTCATCCCTCGCAAGACAAGCCAAAACATTCACAGAAGAAAACAGAGCTCTGGTCACAGAAGGGGCTTGACTTAGCACAAGGTTGGGCCCGTTTGAGGCTAAGTCCAATTAAGAGAATAAATCAAGCCCCCCTCAGGTACTAAAGTTGACCTATGTGTGTTTGACAAGCATATTAGATCCGAGGGAAAACGGACCAAAATGCCTTTTCCACCACAAACTGCCCCCCCCCCTCCCCCTCCGTGTCTGCCCATAAGAGGAGTACCAAAGCAGGGCTCTAATCTGGCTAAGCCTTGTCTGTCTGCGTCGTCTGACGATCGCTCTGCTCGCTGGAGCAGAGAGGGAACTTGGGGCGCCACCAGCTCTGCATTTCATTCTCCTAGAGTAAGCAGCTTCCAGAGAGGCTCCTTGTATGGTGCTGAGCACACACTCAGAGGACGACGGGGCGACAACATGGCTGCTGCTCTCTATCCTCTCCAGCTACAAGGGGTCTACACTCAGAGCTACAGGGGCCACACTGTCACATATGGGACATACAAGGGCCACACTGTCACATATGGGACATACAAGGGCCACACTGTCACATATGGGACATACAAGGGCCACACTGTCACATATGGGACATACAAGGGCCACACTGTCACATATGGGCCATACAAGGGCCACACTGTCACACATGGGACATACAGGGGCCACACTGTCACATATGGGACATACAAGGGCCACACTGTCACATATGGGACATACAAGGGCCACACTGTCACATATGGGACATACAAGGGCCACACTGTCACATATGGGACATACCAGGGCCTATAGGGGAGATATTAAAGTGACACTATCATAGAGTGGACCTAATAGGATTATTCTGTCATATAGTAGACATACCAGCACCCTGCTTTCATATAGGGGACATATTAGGGACATATTGTCTTATAGTAGACATACAAGGTCAATACTTTTAAATGCCTCGACTCAAACATACTGAGATGGGAGGGGACATGACCTGCTGTGGCTGATACTGTACATAGTGATCAATAATTGATGCCACTGGCAGTACTACAGTACTGTAGGTCTATATGGCTGTGGTTGTTTACGCCGTTTATGGTTTCCACGGTGACAAGATGAGGGTTCATAACAGGGGTCACAGTCCTGCATGCAGGGGGGTCATGCTCAGACGATGCTGGGATGCTGACTGAGAACAGAGGTGTACTTGATGTCCGCGCCCCCCCCAACTCTTTTAGACTCAGATGTGAGCCTTTGGCCCTGGGCAGAGGCCCCCCACTGTAGCTCCAGTATGGAACCTGGACTGTAGGAGCGTCGTATCATCGACACAGCTGAGCTTAGCAACAAGCAGAAAGCAGGGACATTCACACAGTCAGACAGTGGTTCCAACTCACCGGTCATGTCAGGAGGGAAGGCAGCGAAGGGTTCTGAGAGAAAGAGAAAAAGAAAACAACATTATTACAAAAGGCCATGAAATTATGATTGTACACAGTGCAAAACTATAGTGGACCTATTACTTGTCACAATGGAGATACAGTACAGTAATTCAGCATTACTCAGGTTCATTAAATATTTACTCCAAATGGACCCCAGCGTGGGGTTGTAACTCATCCTGTGGTTGACCGTTATGGACTCCAGATGGAGCAGAAATAGAGGGAGGCTGTTGTTAACAAGGTGAGGAAGAGGAAACAATCTCTTCCTGAGAGCTTCCTCTGGGAGAGAGAGAGCAACCGAGGTAGGGAGCAGTGGAGAGAAAGAGAGAGAGAGAGTTCAACTAATAGGAGCCAAAATGTGCGGAGGGAATAGGGAGCAGAAAAGTAGCGAGAGAGAGAGAGTTAGTGAGAGAGTGAGAGAGAGAGAGAGAGAGAGAGAGAGAGAGTGAGGCGAGGAGATAGGGAGAGACGGGGCAAAGTGAGAGAGGGGCGAACTAAGTGAAGGAGGCTAACAAAAAGTAGAAGACTTATTAAGAATGGGTGGAATGCAGACAATGAGGCGGTGCAGAGCCGGGGAGCAGGGGAGCTGGCTTGGCAGGGCTGCTGCCGCGGCTAGGCTGCTCTCATTGATAAGAACCTTCTCAGTGGGCAGAGGGAGGGGAGCGGAGGGAAGGAGAGAGAACGATGGAGGCTGGGGTGGGGGCTGGGGTGGGGGTTAAGGAGGGCAGGATACTTATGAAAGTCATGAGGTTTAAATAGGAAGAAAGTCTCTTCCCAGAATCTTTTCTTTGGAGGCCCCAATGACTTCGGAGTAGCGCTGGCAATTGCGAGAACACAATTTCTTATGTCTGTCTACAGTAATGCGTGCATGTGTGGGACTTTTGTATGAGTGATTATTTTGGTGTTTGTGTGTGCGTGGGAGAGAAACGTGAATAAACCGCTCACTTCTTCAGTGATTGGGCGGCTAGGTCTGTCTAGCGATGCTCCGTAAAGGCTCGGAAAGGCTGTGTTTACCAACAAGAGAGGAAAGGAGAGCAATCTAATGAAACATAGATTAGAATCCCTGCCCAGAGGCAGAGTGTGGCCTAGTTCCTTCCACTTCCTGTGTTTTTTTTGTGAAAGAGAACATTTTCCTGCTCTGTGGTGTAATAAAGAGAGGAGAGAACGACATACAGAGAGAAAGAGAGAGAGAGAGAGAGAGGGGCCGAGAGATAGACGGAGAGAAAGACGGTAAGTTTCAGTCAAACCATACCACTTCAGGTTGAATGGGAGTAGTCACACACACACACACAAACACACACACACACACACTTACGTGTGCACTGTTCCAGCTCGGTGGTGGAGCTCATGTGGATGTTGTCGACAGAGATGTGTCCCCTGCCTCCATGCTCAAAGAAGCCCTCGATGACAACCTGGAACACAAGACAGAGGGGCGATGAGACGCTGTCCTTCTCCGGAGACCCACACTGTCCCCTCACGCCTCCCTCATTCCCAGCACACACACACACGCCCCAACACAGTCACACCTCGATCTGGAGGAAGACACGCGGCCCCTACCTGGTACTCTTTGGGGGACTGAGGCAGTATGGTGCGGCCCTCCTTCCAGAGGGAGCCCTGGTCTCCCCGGAGGGTCCAGAGCAGGGTCTCCTCCTGGTCACTGTCCTGCAGCAGCACCCTCAGGCTGCCCTGGGCCTCCCCCTGCAGCTGGTAGGAGAACAGCAGGCACAGAGGCCCTTGTTCAGGCCCCACCTCGGGGCTCACCAGCCGGGCTCGCTGCCTCTCCAGGCGGCCGCTGGCGTCCATGCGCAGGAAGTTGCCGACGTCTGGAGGTCAGAGAGAGAAGCAGAGGTTAGGGTTTGTGGTCCAGACGGGGAGAAACGTGGAGAGTTGGAAGCAGCCGTGAGTGGTGTCTCCTGTGGGCGTCTTATTTCTCAGCTCCAGGGCTTTCCTAGGCTAGCCTGTTACCACACTATCACCACTGAAGGGCTGTGGCTCACCGCATTAAAACGGACACTTTTATCATGCATTTTAATGACGGCATAAATAGCAAGAGTACACACATGCATACTGTACACACACACACACACACACACGCTGATATTCTCTTAATACCTCAGGTACTGCTAAATGCTGACGCCCATTTCTAACGCTTTGCCCAGTTTGCCGCTTGTTCAGCATAGCCATCACTATTGAGTAAGGATTCCTGTGTGTGTTTTGCTGCTAAACGCTAAATTAATTATTTATCCTCTCCCTCACTTCTTCTCACAGCTAAAGGGTGAGTGAGAAAGGACTGGGCTTTCAAAACAAAACCATAAACATTAGCTACTGCAGCCTGGCCGACTGGGGAGAACTCCCCCAGCCCTCACCCGCGGAGCAAATGGACTTTTTATCGACAACATTACGCCTGACACTTCGGAGGGAGAAGAAAGACAATTAGGAGAGATGGAGGAGGAAGGGAGAGAGAGAGAGAGAGAGAGAGAGAGAGAGATAGAGAGAGAGAGAGGGTGGGGGGGGAAGGGCTTCAGTGTGATCTAACAGGACAGCTTGGCAACAGTGATTAGCACCTGGTCCTTCTCCTCCTCCTCATCTCCCTGCACCCTGCCTCCTCCTGCACACATCACCTCAGCCTCTCACACGAGCGCTGACTCGGCACTCCTCTCTCTCCCTGCTCTACTCTGAGTTAGGAGAAAACTTTCGGGAATCTAGATCAAAATGAATTAATTATGAATCAAGGTTGAGATAACTATTACTGTATAGTGCCTAAATAGCTCTTGTCTTTAATTAATACAGTGCAATGTTTTTTCTTCTTCTTCTTTCTCTTTTTGATCCTCGGGAATGTAAAAAGGAAAATTAATTACGTACTATGCAAAGGAGATTCTGAGTGTGTGGAAGTCTAGTTAGCATAAAGAGAAATGCCTGTGAGGTGTGTGTGTGTGTGAGAGTACAGTACATGTGTGTGTGAGTATCTGTGCATGGGTACAGTATATATATGTGTGTGTGTGTGTGTGAGTGTTGGGGCAGCACACAAGCAGTCCCTCCTGGGAGTGTTGTGTATAGAGCCAGGGAGCGATCATCTACATAGAAGCAGCAGAGCTCATTTCAACACAATCTAACTGTGTGACTATCTGACGGCCCCTAGAACTGGACCAGGACCAGGACCAGGACCAGGACCAGGACCAGGACCCGCCCAGAGTAGTGTTCAGGGTGTGCATTGTCACTTTAAGCTCACAATGTATTTGCTGTATGTGTGGGTGTGTGTGAGCGTCAGATGCCTACCGTCAGATGCCAGAGCCAGGTCCAGGCTGGTGCCAGTTCCAGGAGAGCTGTTGGCCGTGTGAACAGACCAGCTGAGGTCAGACCTGGGGTCAGTGATCCAGCCACACAGACTCTGCTCAAAGTCACACAGACCACCCTGGGAGGACGGGCTGGTCACTGTTGAGGGAGGGAGGGAGGGAGGGAGGGAGGGAGGGAGGGAGGGAGGGAGGGAGGGAGGGAGGAGGGAGGGAGGGAGGGAGGGAGGGAGGGAGGGAGGGAGGAGGAGGGAGGGAGGGAGGGAGGGAGGGAGGGAGAGGAGGGAGGATTATGAGAGAGAAAAGACATACGTTACACTCGTTACACTAAGTGTGCCCATAACTTGAGTCTAAAGTATCCAAAGGAAGTATTAGGGAGGAAGTGCAACAGCAGAACCTCATCTCTGATCTCTGGCCTCTGGCCTGAAGCTGTGAAACTCATATTCCCAGTAAAACAGCTTCTCCCCAATGAGCCCTCAGAGGCCTGACTCTGACCGACTCCAACTCCCAGCAGCCTGTTGGTGCTGGGTTACATTATGACATCATCTATGTGCTCCTAAACACCTTGACCCGCTCAGGGGGTTCAGTCCTCCAGTCCCACACCCCCTCCAGGGTTTAGCTGTCCCTCCAGGCAAAGGTCTGGGCATCAGCTTACACTCCCCACATCCTGACCTCAATCAGGGAGATTGGAAGCACCAATCTGACCCAAGATCTGCACCTACTGTGTGTGTGTGTGTGTGTGTGTGTGTGTGTGTTTACCTGGTCTGAGGGCAGCAGTGGTGTCCTCTATTCTGGGCAAGGTGGGCGTGGCCGTGTCAGGTACAGTCGTGGTTTCTAGAGAAAGGAGAAACACACACAACGTTAGAACTCACTCAATCTATTATGAGGTAACAGTAAACAAACACACAAACACATCTGGTCTGTGAGTAGCTGGAAGGCCTTGGTAGCAGGGCTTGCGCAACTCGACTTATCTTCCCCCTGACCTGCATGACTGCTGAGCTGAGTTCCATGACGGTGCCTCAGAGAGCTGGCGTCAGGACCAGTTTGCACACACACGCACCCACACGCACCCACACGCACAGTGATGGATGCGCTAGTTTCAGTGACCTTGGCAGACGGAGCTATCACGCTGCATGGGACCACCGCGGCACACATCAAACACACAGAGGGAGAGAGAGACAGAGAGAGAGAGGAATAGATAGTGTGTGAGAGGAGGAAAGAGAGGGTTCCTGTGCTTTACGACTACAGTAGTCCATATAAGTATCCCTGGCCTCTACCGTTGTCACTGCCGTTGCCCTCTACCATGCCACAAGTCACACAACACCATAGTGCACAGGAAAAGCACAGAGGAAGACGTCTCATCATACACACGCACACACGCACACACACGTGCACACACACACACTGTGTAACCACAGCTGGAAAACTGCTTAGAGTGCATGGCCTTGTGCAAACTGTTTAAAGAATGCTAACCAAGGTTAAAAAACGGCCTAATTGGGACCAGAAGGCCGGTGGTGTGTGTGTGTGTGTGTGTGTGTGTGTGTGTGTTGGGGTTGGAGAGAGATGCCCCATAGATGATGTCAGGGAACAGATGATTGTGAGGCTTGCGTGGCACGAGGATCACCCACAGTACCTCACCACATCATTCTAGCTCTCCTCTCTCCTCCACTCCCTCCCTGCTCCCCACATCTCTCTTCTCTACTCCGCCGCCCTCCCTCCCTCCCGCTCCCTCTCTCTCCCTGCCTCTCCCAGGGTAACTCTAGCTCGTGTTGTTTCTGTTTCTCTAACCGCCAGCCTCATCACTCAGACCTCCTCCAGCCTCGAAACTTCTAAACCTGAAACCTCTGTTGTTCCACAGCTCTGCTGCTGCTGCAGAACTCGACTTGTTTCCATGAGTCACAGAGTCTGTGGTCGGTGTGTTTGTGGATGTGTGTGTGTGTGTGTACTGAGGAGAGATGTGTTTACAGAGGCAGGGTGAGAGGACAGAGGAGGCATATGGGATGCTTATGTAACCTCCCAGATACAGGCTATGATACCACTGTTATGATTAAGACCCTTGGCGTTCCGAAATAGAGAGCTCTCTCTCATTCACACAAGCACACGGAGACACTGTAGGGTCGCGATGAGAGTGTGAGGCGAGGGCTAAATGAGTTGTGATTGTCAGCCTTTGGCTTCATTAGTGCCATTACTCTTACACAGCTTAATAGGCCAATGGTAATAACACACACTCGTGCAACGCGCAGGCATGCACAATCACACCCCCACACACACACACAATCACACCCCCCACACACCCCCACACACACACACTCGTGCACGTGCAGGCATGCACAATCACACCCCACACACACACACACACACACACACGTGAGGTCTGCTTCATTAGAATGGGAGAAGAGCACCTAAATCCCGTGATGAAAGAGGAGGCCCCAGCTGGTCTGGATCCTGACATTCAAATCTACTAATCTGGTGCCCTTTACTTGAGCAATTAACCCCCCAGCCAGCCAACCAGCCAGCCAGTTAGTCCTGGGAAGACGGGGGGTAGCTAGGCAGGTAGAAATACATCACACACACCCTTACCTCCCGCAGACACCTAAACCTCCAGCACTGCTCCACAGGGTATGTCTCTCTCTCTCTGCCCTCTCTCTCTCTCTCTCTCTCTCTCTCACACACACACACACACACACACTCTCACTCTTCTCCACAGACTCTTTCTGTCTGTCTCCTTTCATTTCTTTGGACATCTATTTTCTACTTCTTGCACCGTCTCTCCCTCTCTTTCTCTCTCTCTCCCTCTTGTCTCCATCTCCCTTACTGTCCTAATTAGCAGGGATAGACATCTGACTCCCCCCCCCCTCCCCAACTTGTACAGGTCCCATCCACTAGTTAAAGGTCAGGCTCTGTCACCGCGGTTACGTGACCTTTAGGCGACATAGGGCCCTGTCAGGCGTGACAGGGCCGGGACAGGAGAGGGGATCGTCACCTTCACAGAGCTGTCACTCTCTACACACACACACACACACACATGCAAATATGCACACATAAAAAGAGGGGATGAACAGTGACACTCCAACACTAAGGTACTGTAATCGGGTTTGGGTTAGAGTCAGTGTACAGTCTGCTATGAAGGGTTAGTGTTTAGGGCATAGTGTGCTTTGTAGGTAAGACTGTTTGTTGGTGAACAGTAAGTCTGTTTGGTACTGTACATACCACATGATTGAGTGAACTGACAGGTTACATAGTGTGTGTTAACTAGCCTTCGCTGGCTGGAGGAATGGCTGTATAATGTCTATGGGTTTTGGCCCCCACTTAACACTACAGCAATCCTTCAGTCGTCTCCCATGCACACAACACACACACACGCACGCACACACACACGCACACACACGCACACACACACTGACACACACACTGGTCACCAGCTACGGCTGCCTCTAAAACCACTGACACAGCACAATGTGCGGAAACAGGAAAACCGTTCAATTATGGAGAAAGCTTTGGTATAAATCTTCCTCTGACAGCCGCCAAGCTAACTATTGGCAGCAGCAGCTGGGGGGGAGAGAGAGAAGGATGCTGGGAAAATGAGTTCTTTACAGCAGAAAGCTCTCCGTTCAGAGCGTTGGGGCTAAGTGTCCGGGAGAGAGGAACGGCCTCACCATAATGGTGTTCCCTGAGTCTGTACCAATAACCCAGACACACAGCACTCTGCTGCCACTCTGCTACCAGCGGGGGGGCGGGAGGGAGATCACTTTCATTTCGTCAGACTTAAATCGCTTCCAGGATTTCGGAACAATGAGGTTTTCTGAACAATCTGCAGTAAGCCAATTATAGCTTCAGATTTTGATTAATTTCAGGCAAGGGATGTAAGAGCTCTTAATGTGTATTTGAATAATTCTCTTTGACAAAATGAGCTACTTTAATAGCACTGCTGGCTAACACACAAACACACACACACACACACACACACACACTGAATGAAGAAGAGTGAGGCAGTAATCCTCCCAGTCTGTTTGTTAGACCATTGATAACAGCTCTACCCTCCAGCTCCAACGAGAGGCAGAGGATCTGTTTAATAATGACACACACACACACACACACACACACACACACACACACATCACACACACACACACACTCACACACACACACACACACACACACACACACACCCACACACACACACACACACACACACACACACACACACACACACACACACACCACACACACACACACACACACACACACACACACACCAAGTGGCACAAATTCATTAAAAGAGCACTACTGCTATAGTAGCTGTTTCAGCGCGACGTGGTTTCGAGATTTGATGTGATGCACAGATGATTCCTCCAAAGAACCTATAGATGTGATAAGCCCCCAGGCTGCCTGTCAGGAAGGCCCCATGACAACATAAGCCCTCAGAGAGAACTACAGCTGTCCATCAGCTTGTAAAGGGATTCCACCCTCCACCTCCTCAGTAATGGACACATGGAGAGCTTAGACAGAATTTAACAGCCTCCGACACATTCAGAGAAGGAGGCGATGGAGAGAGAGAGATCGTTAGATAGAGAAAGAGAGAGAGAGAAAGAGAGGAAGCGTGACTGATGTAGAACAGGGAGGAAAAGTGAAGGGGCTCCAGCCAAATATTTAGACAGGGAGGATGCAGTGGTGGAGCCCTGGGCTGGAGAGGAGAGCAGCGGTGTTGTGAGTGAACCTGCGCCCAACACTAAGCACTTCCATGTGTGACACTTCAAACAACCAGATGAAAGTACAGGGAGGAGATGAGCAAGGGCACTCTCTGTACAGAGAGAGAGAGAGAGAGAGAGAGAGAGAGAGAGAGCAGGAGGGGTGGAGAGAGCTGTATTATCAGTAGCATAGCTGAAGACCCTGGCCAGACTTGGGCTGTAACATCCATCCCCACCTTCTCCTCCTTACAGCTGGAAATGTGCCACTTCCTGTCTCTAATGGCTTCCTCAGCACGCTGTTCCCGGGTGCGGGGGTGAGGGTGGGGGTGGAGCAGGGGTGGGAGTGGGGGGGGAGGGGGGTGGCAGGAGCTTTTGGCAGGGACTGGAGTGATTGCGCTCGACCCTCTCTCTCCCTCGTTCTCTCTCCCACTCTCGGCTCCAAGGCAGTCAGCCATTTTCCATTCCCTCTCAGGGGTGGAGTGTTGGGGGGGAGGGATGGAGGGGATGGGGGGGGTTCGTATCTTGGGGCCTATCCCACCAATCCCCTGTCAGGATCTGGAGGCAGGCCACCTCCCTCACATGTGAAAGTGATCAGTGTGATGATAGCAGCGGGGCCTGCCTTGGCAACCTGCCACGGAGAGCTCCGGAACATCAGAACACCTGAACATTCTAGAAGTGGAGCCCTGGGACTCCTCCCCTAGGAACAGGGTCAGGCTGCTGAGGCCTGCTTGGGTCATTCTAAGCAGGGAGTTAAGCACTCGCTGGCTGGCTGATTCGGACTGGCTAGCTGACTGACTGATTTACATACTGACTGACTAACTGACTGGCTAGCTGACTGACTTACATACTGACTGACTGGCTGGCTAGCTGACTGATTGACTTACATACTGACTGACTTGTTGGATAGCTGACTGGCTATCTGACTGACTGGCTGGCTGGCATTCTACAGCTTTGGCCACTGGTACAAGCTAAATGAGTGATAGTTCAGCTAGTCTATATGGAGGTGAGAAACAGAATGCTATCCCAGACTCCTCTAGCAGCACGAAACAATGAGCTGGAGCCAGAATATGCCAGCTAGGTGCTGTGTGTGAGGGAACGCAGACAACAGCAGATGGCTCAGCTAGGTCGGGAGAGGAGTTGGCACTTCTAATGCTCGGGGTTTATGGTTCAAGTGTTTCATGGGCCTGCCACACTGACTACGTTCTGGCATAGCGTTTGGCCCCCAGCTACAGCACTGTCTGAAGACGGTGTGATCTCACAGTGACTCTCTCTCCTCATAAGGCCTTCTCCTCCCTGTAGAGGTCACTGTCCTACCCCGTGTCAACACCCACACACCCACACACACACGTGAGCACACAGCCAGGCACACGGCAGACACACACACACACACACCACCAGCAGCAGTCCTCAAATCAACAATGAATAATGGAGACGCTGCAGTGATTGGAGTACCCGAGGTCAGGCCGGGTGCCTTTCACGCTCCGCCTTGCACGGCTGAGGAGCGCGAGATGTCTCATTTTATTTATTCATCAATTCATTATTTCTCTGTCTCTCTGTCTCTTCTCTCCTCTCTCTGTCTCTCTCTCTCTCTCTCTCTCTCTGTCTCTCTTTCGTCCCTCTCTTCCTGTGGGGAGCAGAGACAGGCAGCGTTGAAGACCCAGAGCCTCTTCAGAGACCACAGAGGAGCCAACCTGAGGAGAGAGTTCCCCTCTCGCTCCCTCTCTCGCTCCTCTCTCTCGCTCGGTGTTTGCATTACCAGGAGAGGTCCGGCACACTTCAAGGAGTGTGTGTGTGTGTGTGTGTGTGTGTGTGTGTGCGTGTGTGCGTGTGTGTGTTGGAGGTAAACAGGCCTGTTCAGTGGACTGAAGCTGATGCACTCCTCTTAATATTTAATCTCCCCTACGATTCCCCAGCCAACGTAACGGAAAATAACAACAAGAAAGGCAAATAAAGTCCTGCTACTGTGGACAAAGTGGCCAGAGACACAGCGCGTCATCACCTCTCGTTCACCATCGGCCATCGTGCACAACCTCACTGACATGGGTCGGGAGAGACGGCTTCCATCTCGACTACATTCAAAACAACCTCTTCGGCTTTAGGGTTTAATAGACCCTGGGTAGAATAAAGTCGAGTTGTGCTTCAACACACCACATGTTATGCAAGCTTCATCAATCAGGCGTGTAGCAAAGGGGCCAGATGGTCTGTCTTCTCTTTGTGCGTGTAAGTGGGAGAGTACATTGTTATGGTTAATGCACAGATTAAGCCCAGACCCCCTTCCGGCTGTGGGTTAGGGGGCCGTGTGTATGTGTGTGTGTGTGTGTGTGTGTAAGAGAGAGACTTGCTCCTGGTTAAGAGGCAGAAGATTGAGCCCCCTGCCTCTGGAACATCTGGTGCCCAGACCTCCAGCCCTCCAGACCCCGGGCTGGTCCAGACCAACGCAGCGCTGCCGTATCACACACTGGAACAGCACGTCTCCCCGTGGAGATCCTCAAATCCCTCTCCTCACTCTCTCCCATCCATTCTTCTCTGGCTTCTCGTGCATGTCTTCCCACACCCTCTCCCAGCCTTTATCACTTTCCTGCTGCGTCCATCACTTTGACTATAATCTATCCCTCCAAAGCCCTCAATTACTCTCTCTCTCTCTCTCCCTTTCTCTCTCTCCCTGAGTTAGACTTCCTCTCCCTCTCTCCTCTCTCCCCCCTGTTCTCTGTACCTCCAGAACAACGCAGGGCTGTGAGGCCAGATGGCCAGTCCAGTACCGCAGCACCAGAGCAGGCGGACAGGACCTGCCCCAGCACGGCTCCTTGACCCATCTGAACGCCCAGCACCACCCTTTTTTTAACAGTCTTAACCCAGGTGGATCGACTCACCTCGCAGTTTAACGCAGGCTAACTCCTTTCCCCCTTGTCCCCATCATGGTCTGCCTGTGGCCCAGATCTGACACATCTGGGCTAGACCCCCCCTCAGGGCACCAGCTGCCCTACAGGCAGGTAGCTTTATATAGCTGGAACTTGGACCGCAACCTCCTCCACAGACACACACAAGGCGCCCGCACACACACACACACACACACACACACACACACACACACTCATACACAGAGTGATGCTGACAGCCCGTCACTGACGGCCACCAGCCTCTTCCTGCCAGGGAGGCAGGACTTGGTCCAGGGGGAGCAGGTTTGTGTCATATCCTGTCCCTATCTTCACCTGCCTCCTGCCACTTTCACTTGCTAGAGGCCCAGTGCTGATGTCACATGCAGTCAACATGAAGAGGACGCGAGAGGATAGAAGGGGAGAGGAGAGGAGAGAGAAGAGAAAAGGAGAGGAGGAGAGGAGAGAGGAGAGCATCTTCCTGATTGCTGGTTATGGAACTTAAAGAACCTTACATGATGTAACCTAAGAGATAAAGGAACAAAGCTGTGTGCATGCATGTGCTGTGTGCATGCATGTCCCAATCCTGGTCTCGACCCAGACAGCTTAATCTATAGTCTGCTGATCCCAGACATGTAAACCCTGTAGTGAAGCTGCTTCTGATCCCGCACACACATGTTGTCTTGTTTCAGTCACCATAATGACATGCTCAGACTGGACAGTATGCGCTACGGAATGCGTGATGCCGTGTTTACCGTGTGTGTGTGTGTGTGTGTGTGTGTTCGTGTGTAAGGGTGATTATCTCTTCATGTACCGAATTCCTCTGTAAGAATAAAGAGAACTTCATCGAGAAAGCAGCCATTAGCAAGAACACACTGTTTTAGTGTGTTAGTTGACACCGTATGAGAAAGCTTGTGCTTATGTGTGTCTGCGTGTGTGTCCGCGTGTGTGTCTGCGTGTGTGTCTGCGTGTGTGTGTCTGTGTGTGTGTCTGCGTGCGTGTCTGCGTGTGTGTCTGCGTGTGTGTCTGCGTGTGTGTCTGCGTGTGTGTCTGCGTGTGTGTCTGCGTGTGTGTCTGCGTGTGTGTTCCGTGTCAGTGCGCACGTGTGTTCATGAGCCCGTGAGGAGGAGCTCCTACCTGGCAGGTCGCACCCCAGCACCTCCATCCTCATGCCAATGCCAGCGGGGGACCACCTCTCTGGGTAGACCCGCACAAACTGGGCCACGAGCTCCTCGAACCGCCGCACCTCGGGCGTGTCGTAGTGAGTGTTCCCCTCGAAAATCTGAACAGGAGGGAGGAGAGGAGAGAGAGGGAGAGAGGGAGAGACGGTGAGAAGACTAAGCTCTCCAGGCAGCAGGGAGAGGCAGGCAGGGGGGCAGGGGGAGGCAGGGCAGGGGGAGGCAGGGAGAGGGGGGCCCGGAGTGACTGGCTGCTGCAGCAGGCTGATGCCTGGAGTGGTTCGCCGGGCAGAGGCATTTTTAATTAACACCAGTGTAAAAGATGAAATTGAAATGTTATCACGTCTGAGACTCTAATGGAATTCCATTCTTTCAGTGCTGAGGAGGAGGGAGACAGGGAGAGAGAGAGAGAGAAACGGAATGAGAAAGAGAGAGAGAGCGGGTGAGAGAGGCAGAGAGACAAGAAAGAGAGAGGGAGAGAGAGAGAAAGAGGGAGGGAGGCTTGTCTTTGGATCTGAGACTGACTCACTGAGAACAACTGCTGCTATTAATACCCTGCAGCTGAAACCATCCTCTATGACTGACAGACACACAGGGATGTGTGTGTGAGTGTGTGTGTGTTTATCTGTAACTGTACAACCAGAGTACGCGTATATATCCACAACATGCACACAGCAAAACTGTCTAAAAACATGTGGGCGTGCATGCGTGTCTCAGAGAGTACAGTACGGCTGAGTGAGTCCATCCTCTACCTTGGCATGGCCAGTCTTGATGTCCTGGATGTAGGTCCAGTCCTTGCCCGTCAGGCTGTGCGCCAGCTTGTACTTCCTGACGAAGGCCCTGTTCTCAGCGCTGGTACTGCCCTCGACGCTGCGCGCCCCCTGGGTGATGATGCCGCTCACCGTCCTGGGTCACAGCCAGGTCCGCCTGCAGCCACTCCTCCCCAGCCAGGGGCTGCGTGGGCATGGGGAACCAGCCTGACCTGCTGGCCACTAGCCGCGCCGCGCCCATGGAGCCATGGATGTCCCTCATGGAGGAGGCAGAGATCTGGGAGTCGGGCAGAAGTCCCGACATCATGCCCTGGAGCTCCGAACAAGGGAGCATCTGGAGGGGGGGCATTGGAGATGGTTGGGGGAGGCAGAAGGGAGAGGGGGTGGGGGGGGTAAGGGAATAAAGAGGGAGATGGGGGGGGACGGACACAAAGATGAGGTGGGGGGGGCGGGAGAGGGAGTGGCAGAGAGAAGGAGACGTAAGTGAGGGAGATTGACATTGACATTTCAAGGCTAGCCAGATGAATGTTTCATGGTGTTATGTCACCCGCGGAGGCATGAGGAGTGAATAATGAATCAACAAAACAAGTGACTGTTTGGTGGCGCCGCCACACCGCCTACATGGGAACCTGGTCAGATGCGACAAAGATCATGTCAACATCGTTTATGGTGTTCTCTGGACTGTAGGTGACAGCATGCGAGGGGAAAGTTACAGGGAGTTATTTTGGACCAGGCAATGGATATTACAATGGTTTTTACACAGATATGTAGTGTTAGGAGATAGATATGGAGGTTTCTGGAGAAGAGCCCTCCACAAACGGACAGAGGATCCTAAACACATCCACACACACACTCTGAAATCCAGTTAAAACACGCACACAAACTCTGAAGTGCAGTTAAAGTATACACACACACACACACACCACTGACTCTGAAGTACGATTCAAAGACACACACACACACACACTCTGAAGTACGGCCCACACACACTCCCACTGCGTTGGCCCTGCTCGTGGAGGACAAGAGCCAGAAGAAGCAGCGTGGAGTCATCCCTCACTCACACACACGGCGTGGACATGAAAAGGTGATAAAAATACGGGGATGCTGGTGATGGAAGCCCACGCTGGAGAGAACAGGTATGGAGGAGGGGGGAAGCTAAAGGACACAGAGCTGGAAAAGAGGGCAGAAGAGGTGCATTATGGGATCGGAGAGATGGAGGGTTCTAAAGTGAGATAGGAGGAGAGAGGGCAGCTCAAAATGCCAGTTGGATCCGTAACACAGGAGCAGAAAAGACCTTTCAAGTTGGATTTAAGTTAGTGACGTGCCAGAGAATGGTTGCCTTATATCTCGGGCCATCTTGAAGCCTTGCCAACATCTCCTTGTGATTGTTTGTGTTTGAGTGAAACAGAGAGAAAGAGAACAAGAGGGACGGAAAGGCTGAGAAACAAACATAAATACACACACACAAACAGACACAATCCTGGTGCCCACGCACACACATGCACACACACACACACACACACCAAGGGGCACTCCATGCCTCCCAGTGGGCATAATACAGGGTATTATGTTATGAGTGATGTGCAGTGCTGTTGGTCTCATGGCCCACTGAGTGCCGGCTAGCCCAGGGCTAATATAGACACCAGGATCATGTTTATGTGTCATTTGTGTCAGCGCTGAAATAGCTCCCCTAGCTAAAAGCCCATCAGGGCCCTGAGTGTGGCCCTGGGAGGCAGTGAATAGGCTCCTAATACAATAATGATGGAGGAGATGGCGGCAGTGATAACATCAGAAGCCCCCTGCTCTCATCGGCTGCGCAAACACAATGATGGGCTGCCTCGTCACCACGGGGATGGAAATAGAACAATCTCATTAGGTGTGTGAATAGCTCTGGGGTTGGTATGGAGGGAGGAGAGTGAGAGAGGTAATGGGTGGACGGAGGGAGGAGAGGGGGGAGAGGGAGGAGAGGGAGAGCGGGTGATGGATGGATGGATGCTGGAGAGAGACAGGGGCAGTGGTCTGTCTCTGTCATAGAGGTCACGCAGTGCAGAGTCCTTCAGCCCACACAGTGTTAGCCCGCTGAGCTAAAGCTAACTCTCACCGGTGATCTGGCAGCCGTAGAGCTCGAAGCGCAGGGCGATGCCGTTCTTCCAGGTCTGGGGCCGGATGCGTACGAAGCGGGCGAGGACGGGCTGGGGGATCCGGTTCAGGACCACCTCCGTCGGGTCGGTGTTGGCGTGGAACATCTGGAGAGAGAGGATGGGTCGGTCACACACAGAACCACGTGTACACAAATATATGTCATAGAATGGACAGGAACGACCTTGTGTGTTTGAATGTGTGTGTGTGTGTGTGTGTCTGTATGTGAGTATGCGTGTGTGTATAGGGAACAGAAAGTG
Source organism: Mallotus villosus (assembly GCA_903064625.1). NCBI lineage: Eukaryota > Metazoa > Chordata > Actinopteri > Osmeriformes > Salangidae > Mallotus > Mallotus villosus. Next base: position 132,648 of record CAEFZP010002617.1, read on the forward strand.
TTCCTCACAAACAACCTTGTTTCAGTGGCTTCTGTCATGTGACCTCTACCCTTCACTCAGGAAGTTCACACAATACAACCAGTGTGTGTGTGTGTGTGTGTGTGTGTGTGTGTTTGGCTTTGTGAGGAGAAGAGATGACAAGCTCTGATTGCAAATCTTCATCTTGTCTGTCCTGAACTCCCTTTGTCCAGCTTCGGGTCTCAGCGCATGCTTGTGTGTGTGTGTGTGTGTGTGTGTGTGTGTGTGTGTGTGTGTGTGTGTGTGTGTGTGTGTGGGGGTGTAAGGGGAGCAGGGGAGGGAGGCGCAGGGACAGCTCTGGTCCAGTGCACACAGAGAAAGAGCAGGCTCTAAGTAGATGACCCTCCCTGGGATCCTATAACACTACAAGCAGCTGGTCAAGTCTGGGCTGGGTCAATATTGCCCTACGTATGTGTGTGTGCGTATGCGTGTGTATATGTTTGCATGCGTGTGTGTGTGTATGTTTGCGTGCGTGTGTGTGTTTGGCTGACTGTCTTTCCATGGCAAAACTCCAATAAGGAAATGAGAACATGTATTAAGGCCAACGTGGTTTTGTTCTTTGACTACAACCAGATCAACTCCCTTTTAATGGAACATTCCTCAGCCAGAATAGACAACTAAAGCTGCATTCAGAACATAATTAGACGCTGTTTAAATCCCTCAGCCTCCGTCATTACCTACTATGGTCTCAGATAAAGAGAGACAACGACTCTGATGGGCGGTTCATTCCCAAACGCTGGTGACAGGATTCTAAACAGAGGGATGTGGAGCGATGGAGAGGAGGAGGACAGGAGGAGGAGGGATTGACACCTGACGACACCATAGTGGAGACAGCTGCAATGAGTTAATGACCCACCGTGTGGAGAAAGGACATGCCCTCAGTCTGCACGCATGACTGACACACACACACACACACACACACATGTTGGACTGATGGAGCAATACCGGATGGATCTGTCCACAGAGGAAGCAGCAACAGTCTGTGTGTGTGTAGGGCTGGAGTAGATGTGTGTGTAGGGGAGGGTGATGTGTTTGTAGGGTTGGTGGTGATGTGTGTGTGTGTGTAGGGGTGTAATACATCACCCACTGTGTGTGTGGGAGAATCCTCCTTCTCACGTCCCCCTGACATAACCTCCAACAAGCCGGTAGTGGTAGGAAAACACTCGCTGTCCCTCCCCCTCCACACACACACACACACACTGACTGTGGGGCCCCTGTGTACTGACATCCCTATTGGGCTCTCAGGGCGACACAGCTGGCTGGAGATACACTCACGGTGACATTCATGCTGTCTCTTGTGCCCTCCTCTCTCCTCTCCCCGACACACAAAGTACACGTGCCAAATATGCTTGCATCTCTTTCATACTACCTTCCCCCTCATCTCTCTGCCTCTCGCTCGCTCGCTCTCTCTCTCTCTCTCTCTCTCTCTCTCTCTCGCTCTCTCTATCCAGTAGTCGACTAGCTCAGCTTTGTGTGACCCACAACAGCCCAAGTCCTTCACCAGTAATAGGGGTGAAGGGGTTTCCCGCCCATGGGAGCAGGGGCAGCGTGTCATCGGAGATTTGAACACACGCCCCTCTGGTCACAGAGCAATGTCAAGCCCTCTCAAGTCTGAGCACAGGAACATGAAGCGAGAAGAAGTCAAAATGACCAGAAATGGCTAAAGGCCAAAAAGTCTTAATGGGATAGTGGAGTGTAATTATTGAGCGTTGCTCTAGGGGGGCTGTTGAAATGAGTGTGGGGACTGGGGGGAGGGGGGGGTGTGATTTCCCCCGACACCCACTCCAACACAGGGAGCCCGGCTTAGTGACACGCTGGAACCAGCCACAGTGAGTCACTCAACATCAAGGAGTCCCCATTGAGACACACTGTGGCATAGGCCTTGTTGTCTGAGTACGGTGGTGTGTATCCACCCACACATACTACTGTTTAGCATGCAGTCACGCACGCACGCATACCCATGAACACACACACACACAGACACACACACACACCTGCAGCCTCCTCCACAGGTGCAGTGAAGGACAGCGCCCCCACACACGGGACTGGTGGGAGACAAGACGCCTGCTGACAGCCCTGCCACTGCTGCAGGCCCACTCTCTCTTTTCTCTCATCTCTCTCTCTCTCTCTTTTCTCTCATCTCTCACTCTCCTTCTTTTCTCTCATCTCTCTCTCTCTTCTCTCTCTCTCATCTCTCTCTCTCTCTCTCTCTCTCTCTCTCTCTCTCTCTCTCTCTTTTCTCTCATACCTCCTCTCTGTCTCTTCTCTCTCTCCTCCGTCTCTTTATATTCTCTCAACTCTGTACTTTAATCTCTCCTCTCTCTCTCTGTCTGTCTATTCTCTTATCTCTCTTTCTCCTGCTCCTCTCTTTCATCTCTTCATTCTGTCGTCTCTCTCTTCTCTTCTCTTTTTTCTCTCATCGTTCCCCTCTCTCTCTCTCTCTTCTCTCTCTCCCTCTCTCTCTCTCTCTCTCTCTCTCACTGCTCTTTCCATTCTCTCAACTCTGGTCTCTCCTCTCATTTCTGCACTTTCCTCTCATGATTGTATCCCTCTTATCCGTCAATACTCTCTCTCCCTCTCCCTCTCTCCTGCTCTCATCTTTAAATCCTCACCTGCTCATGCAGTCTAATCTCCTTTATTGTTTGCAGCATCTCTGCTTGTCCTACATAAGATTCACACCTAGAAAAAGAGTTACAAGAGATCTATCTTGGCATTCACATGTTTTTGGAATGCGTCTTACATGACCTATAGCAGGTGGTGTCGTCAGTCTCAAAGGAACTCATCCAATCTGGCAACAGACAGCAGCACCTGCTAGTGTCCCACCTGTGAGAGGGGTGGGAGGTGTCAGGTGTCAGGTGTGTTAAGTGATGAAGTAACACTAGACCTGAGCCTCTGACATCATGGTGCCACCCACCTCCAACCACAAACACACACTTGTGCATCCTAAAGCACACACACCAGTGCCGACACACACACTCACTCTCACAGACACACACACACACACACACACACACACACACACGGGGGAGTTATATCCCACCCTTTCAGCTGACTACGACACAACAGAGCAGAGGAGAATTTGAGGGAAGGTTCCTGCTGTAGGGTTTGTGAGGAGAGGACCGGGGTACCAGCTGCTGATACAGGTCTGATCAGATCATCCTCCTCTCTCTGAGACGGTCTGCAAGGCCCAGACACACCTGCAGAGAAGCTGCCATGGATACAAGGCTGCTGAGTGGTCTGGAGAAGGCCTCAGGATGTGCTTTGATCACAGGACACACACACACACACACAGAGACATGCTGACACACACACATACACTCACTCACTCACTGCCATACTCACACAGGTCTGTCTCCCGAAGATTGTTTCAAAAAAGCCTGCTGGTCATAGCTGCCATCATTTAGCTAAAATAGCCAGGGAAGGAATGGGGGAAGAGAGGGAGAAAGGAGAGGGCAAACACAGGCTGGACCAGAGGCACAATACTGTCACACGCTCAACATCTTTGAGGCTTTTGCTCAGAGATATTCTCCTTTGTGTTTCCGTGTCTGAGTCAGCACTTCTTTGAACCTGAGCCTCTCCTTTTAGCCAGGAAGCTGAGTCGACGGAGAGAGAGGCTGCCAGACGGATGCTTCCGGAAGGCATCTCACATTTAACATTATCATTATAAGCTATAAGCTAAGATACACTGACAGGGTTTGGGATAGCGCAAAGCTCATCCAGTTCTTCACTCAAGTGTTGGGGTAAGATGCCCCTAAACACTATCCCTGGATCAGTTTAGTGTTCCCCAGGGACTTTAGATGTGGGCTCTGGGGGTGGCTCAAGCTGACCTGGATCTGTACCGGAGAGCAACCTGAACTAGGAGACTGTCCAGAAACCTTATCCTCTCTCTGCCTTCAACACTCTCCCAGGACCAATCATGATAATGGAGACTACTGTCTACTGGACACACACTCACACACACACACAGACACACACACGGGCAGGTGCGGGGGGAAATGAAGAGGGAAATAGGATTAAGTGGAGTTAGACTGGGAGTCAACAGAGCAGTTAGTTTTAATCCTAGTCAGGTTGGGTTAAAGGGAGGTCTGTCTACTGCTGTATACTCTGGTGCTGGTTAGGTCATACTGCATACTAGTGTGTGTGTGTGTGTGTGTGTGTGTGTGTGTGTGTGTGTGTGTATTCCATTCGGAGGGCTTCTCGTGTGGCTGCAGGGTAGTGTCAGTCGGTACAATGCGTGGGGGCTGCATGGACGAACTGAATTATTGAAGTGTCCGTTTTGTGGCTGGTGCTCTGCAAGTCTGAATGTGTGCAACTATGATTGTGTGTGCAAGGGTTAATGAAATAATAAAGACCCTCCATCTTCTTCCATGTGGTCACTGAGGGACAGCAGACCTGCAGACCTCCCCACCTGGCTGGGATCTGAGCAGCGCACACGACCCCTTTATACCGACAACAGCAACCTGGAGCTGACAGTAGATGAGTTCTGGGACACATGCGGATAGCTAGTTCCTCATTATACCTTTCTCACCCTCCCTCAATTTCAGTCTGTCCCTTCCTCTCTTTCTCTCCCTCCTGCTTCAGTGTCTCTGTCCCCTCTCCATTCTCTCTCTCTCTCCTTCTCTCTCTCTCTCCTTCTCTCTCTCTCTTTCTCTCCCTCCTTCTTCAGTGTCTCTCTCTCTCTCTGGACTCTGAAGGCACAGCAGGAAGACGTGGTCAGCTCAGCGCTCTGCTACTCTCATTATTCCACACTTCTCTTCCTCCCTCTGTCCCTCTCCACCCATCCTCTCTCCCTCCACCTTCACCCCGCTCCTTCCCTCAGTGCTCCACCCTTCTCCAGATGAAGATGTTGACAGCAGGTTCCAGTTGGCAAGAGTCCATTGCTTTCCCAGAGGGAGGGAGGGAGGGAGAGAGAGAGAGAGAGAGAGAGAGAGAGAGAGAGAGAGAGAGAGAGAGAGAGAGAGAGAGAGAGAGAGAGAGAGAGAGAGAGAGAGAGAGAGAGAGCACTTCACTTGCTGCTGTATCTTGTTGAGGGGCAGAGGCCAGGCCTGCAGCAGGTCTAGGGTTATTTGACGATGTTGCTGAGCTGAAGCTGCTGTCTAATCTGGCGGCACCCTGGATGGACCTGTGACCTGGAGGCCCTGAAAGCCTGGGGGGGGCGGGTGATGCATGGGCCTGGGGTGTCAGGGTCCTGTGGTGTCAGGGGCCTGGGGTGTCAGGGTCCTGGGGGGGTTGGTCGGAGAGATAAGAGCTGACAGCCAGGAATAGAATGGTGTTGCCCTGGACTGATCTGGGGTCAGTGTCTTTGCTTACCCAGTGATGTTCAGGTCAGGATGAAAGGTGGGGGAAAACTGATCCCAGACCTGGTCTTAGGGGTCTGCGTCACCACCAGGAGCCAGAGAGGCCCCTCGCGGTGCTGTGGCTGACAGAGATGGATGGCAGGGGGCCAGAGTGAGGTCAGAGGGAAGATGAGAGGATGGGCCAGGTTGCTGTCCGCCCCGCTCCCAGAAAAACTCTGTCACCGGCATGTGACCACTTTCCAAGTGAGGACATGCGTGTGTGTGTGTGTGTGTGTGTGTGTGTGGTGGGGGGGGCATACGTTTTTGTGTGTGTTCTGTGAATAAGGTTAATTGTTACTTGCATGTGTAAGAGTGAGGGAGAGAGATGGCATGCGATGGCGATTCAAAGCAGCGTTTCAGTGTGTCTGATAACAGCATTCCTCTGATACATGGATTAGTAAATACAACAACACACACACACACACTGACACACACACACACACACACTCTACAGAGTTGAACAGGACCACAGACACACTGCGGATTACAGTATCCAGACTATGGACAGCTGTGATGTTGTACTGTACATACGCGCCCCAGACAGGATTAATGAAATAGATAAACGTCTCAGAATGGAATATTCATTGTGGACTACAGCACTATGGTTTTTCAGAGTCATATTTGAAGTACCGTAATATACCTCATACTGTGAAATTGGTCTTGATAATGTATGCCCATTGCAAGAGGATTTCTGTTCTGTTTTGTTATAATAAATACTTCTATGTCTGTCTACTGTGTGTGCAAGACTTTGTCTATTAAATACTGTTTGTCTGTTTTCAGCTTAGCAGGCTGAAGTTGTCTGCTCAGAATAGGTCTCCAAATTGAACATGGAGGAAATGGAAGTGAAAGAGGTACAGAGAAAACAGACAGGCCTGATGTTCGACATCAGGAACCTGTTCTACATCTTGAATGTCTGCCTTCTATAACAGCTTTTGTCATCTGATCAGTTCACCACTCAGGCAATCTTTTCCAGAACTTTCCATATCCTCTGAGCATTGTGTGAGTGTGTGAGTGTGTGTGTGTGTCTTCCCCCCAATAGTTTTAGAGTACCTAACATACATTCCATATGTTCCATGTGGCCTGTAACATGACGTTAATGGCATTATTAAATAGCTTTCAGATCTAACAAATCAGTGTAATGTTGTGTGACAATGGCCGTGTCCTGGAGCTGTCCTGCAGATGTCAGAGGAGACGAGGACCAGACTCGCTCACGGCACCGACGCCTGCTGGCCTGTAAATCACACTGAGGGCCACGTAGAGCAGGTCTCACACAACGTGTGTGTGTGTGTGTGTGTGTGTGTCCCGTGTGTGTGTGTGTGTGTGTGAATACTGTATGTGTGCTGTGTGTGTGAATACTGTATGTGTGTGAGCATTTGCACGGGTGTGAAGGTGTGTGTACTGTATGTTTGTGTATGTGTGTGTGTGTGTATGTCTGTGTGTGTGTGTGTGTTCTCAGCGTCTGGTTGGCTGTCACTCTGTTGTTCTTCCCTCCAATGTGTCCACTGAGAGCTCTAAGCACCAAACCTCTCTACATTTTGTTACAGAATAACATTTGTAAAAACAGCATAAATTGACCTGTCTTGGTTCTGATGGCTTTCTCAGATGTACGATGCCCTTGGGAGGGAATGAGGGAGAGAGAGAGAGAGAGAGAGAGAGAGAGAGAGAGAGAGAGAGAGAGAGAGAGAGAGAGAGAGAAGCATACGGAGGAGGGAGGAATGGAGTGATGGCGTTGAGGAAGAAGGGGGGTAAAGTGAAAGAATGAAGATATCCAGACCATGGTACAGAGCAGGTATATTGATGTCAGGCTTCACCCAGCACAACATAGTTCATCAACTGAGGGATAGTCCCTGTAGCTTACCCCCCCCCCTCACTTCTCTTGACCTGAGAAGATTGGATACACAAAAACTCGGATAGATTGGATCGATGGAACACAGTAGAATCTACGTCTCGTCCATTGAAACGATCCGAAGGAATGCTCTCCTGGTGGCCTCCATCTCCTGCACCAATCCCACCTTCTCACATCTCAACTAGCCAATTGTCGGCAGCTCCTCAACATCCTAGGAGATGAGGGAGAGTTAGGTTCCTGTGTGAGTGGCCCTGGTAGGTCATCCAGAAGAGGCCCAGAGTAGCATGGCCTGTGATGCTGACAGACCGTCTGTGCTACCGGAGCCCAGAAGGGACATTAGGCACCACGGTGCTGACACTGTCATTTCAACAGCAGAGAGCTGACGACAAAATTCCGGTCCCCAGCTGCTGCCCTTGACCCTGTCTCCCCACTCGGTCTCAGGAAACTGTCCCTCCATGACGGGGACAGATGGGGCCAACAGGAAGCAGCGCTGCACCGGCAGGAAGCCAGGCTCCAGATACACGTTATAAAGACAGCTATCTCACAACACCTCTTCTACAGTATATCTCTTCCTAAACAACCAGTCAACCAGCCTGCAAACCATCTGCCAGTCTGCCAGCTAACACTAAAACCAGCCAGCTGGCTTAACAAGCCAATCAACCAGATAACCATTTTAGCCAACCAGCCAGAATTGAGCCCGACCTTCATAGATCCATAAAGCAGACGTGAATGTGATGGAGTGCCAGTGGGCTGATGGAGACGCAGGTCTGGGAGCCGTGCAGGCTTGTACACAGCTTTACTGGAGGATTAGGGACAGACTGACACAGCAGGGGGCTGCCCTAAAGACCACCCGCCTGTGTGTTTGTGTGTGTGTGTGTGTGTGTGTGTGTGTGTGTGTCTGTGTTTGTGTATGTGTATGTGTGTGTGTCTGTGTGTGTCTGTGTGTGTGTGTGTGTGTGTGTGTGTGTGTGTGTGTGTGTGTAGTCCCAGTTCCCCCAGTTGCTGATTTCCCCCCCCCTCCTAAATCAAGCGCCACCCCTTCCTAAGCACACATTTCTTTCCTGAACATTCTGCCTTCGTAATGAACTGTAAACAGGATTTCCAGGGTTGGGGAATATCAGGGCAGATTAAAGGGTACTGACACCATCTACCCCACACTGAGTTCCTTACTGTCCTGTCAACCTATAGATCTACTTCCTGACTCTGTTCCCAAGCTACCCAGTCTCTATTTCCCCTACAGCCTTCCCCGCACCCCTCACTCTCTCTGCTTGTGGTTTCTCCATCTACCCCCGACCCAACCCGAGACTTATGGGAACTGTAGTCCAGAGGATAGCGTGTGGTTAGCCTGAGAGTCTGAGCTGAATTTGAGGCTCTGACACAAGGAAGGAAGTGGAGTATATGTGACTGTCCCTAAGGTCTGTGTGTGCATGTGTGTGTGTCCTGCGATAGAGTTTTAAGACCCCAGACAGTTTTGGACCACAGAACAAACACACGTAACCACTAAAAGGTGTAGAAATCCAATTAACGTGACCATGATGTTTAAAAGCGCTTACTATTCCTGTACCTCTCCTCTCCTCCGGAGAGAGGCACTAACAGCTCTATTAGCCCTCCTCTCTCCCAGGGCCCCCCCCTGAGATACTACCTCACCCAGCTGTGTGTGTGTGTGTGTGTGTGTGTGTGTGTGTGTGTGTGTATGACAGTGACAGCTCCCACCCAAGGATGATAAATAGCAGTAGAGATAAGAACCCACAAAGAACTCCTTTGTTCTAGTCTGGCAGGTAACCTTGCCTCTGACCCATTCCCATGGGACCCTTGAAGGGTGTGTGTGTGTGTGTGTGTGTGTGTGAGAGTGTATCTGCAGGTGTGCGTGTGTGGCGTTGTCCATATATATTGATGCTGACCCTACGTTTTCTGACATGGGTGTTTCAAGAGTATGCAAGGTACGTCCTTGCCCTCCACCTCTCACAGTCTGTGTGTGTGAGTGTGTGTGAGTGTGTGTGAGTGTGTGAGTGTGTGTCCTTGCTGCCTACCTTGTGGTTCTTTCCATGACGGTAGATCATCCAGTCCTCCCCATTGGTGCTGACCTCCAGCTTGAAGGTGGTGACAAAGTACGTTTTATCCGTCTCCTTGGAGACCGCCCCCTGGGTGGCTATGCCCGTCAAAACCTTCAGGACCTGCAGGTCCACCTGAGAGAGAGAGAGAGAGAGAGAGAGAGGGAGATGGAACATTCTGGTAAGATGAGGCAGGTCTCTAGTTCTCACCTTCCTCGGGTCTGAGAGGCGTCTCTCTCCCTCTCTACCTACAGATCGATAGTAGTGACCCCGCGCTCATTCTAATTTCCTCTCACACAATACCTATAATCACCTTCCTATTCCATCTCCATCGCTCTGCCGTGCGCTACGTGGCCGGAATGCTAGCTGGCTAGCTGGACAGGAGGAGGGCACTGAGGCACCGGGGCCTATCCTGTCGTAAGGGCTTTGGTCCTTGGACCTCTGCCCACACACACACACACACACACACACACACACACACACACAACCATGGTATCATAAGCACCCTGAGAGGTGTAAAATGCAGAGTTTGTTATCTGTCATAAACACAGCATCTTTGTATTCCGCCACTACATACCCATGTAAACACGCACCTGTGCAGGCACACACACACACTGACATGAACTAAACAAAACTACACACACACACTGACATACACAAAACAACTACCCGCACACACAGCTACAGTAAGAGTGGGAGCTTAGGGCCAGGGAGGAACACACCTCGACAACAAATCAATGAGCAGCCCAGAGGACTGCTGCTGCTGCTAACTATCTATTCCCTGGGAAGGCCCCTCATCAATCACCTGGCTGTTAGAGCAGCGGCCTCACTCGCATCATCAACCCACGACACACACACACACACACACACACCACACAGCCGAGTCCAGCAGCTGGCAGAACAGAGCTGAACAGAACACGAAGGAGCTGAACCGTGACAGCCAGAGACAGCAGTGTGGAGTGTTCTAGAACAGAGAGCATTCAGAAGGTTCTGGAATGTCTCTGTAGTCTGAAGGTGAACCATGATGAAAAACAAAGAGGCTAGAGCCCGTTCTGGTCTTACACCAAACTGTCCGTCACAGACAGAGCCGCGCCTATTCATCTTTAAATCTGTACAGAGCATGACTCGACACTATATATCAAATCAGGGTGCCACTGTAGAGTGTCGGAGGACTTCTCGCTCCTACATTCGGTGTGTCGAACCTATGAATGTCAACAAGAAAGCAACGTACTCAGGACACACTCATCGTCTTAGTACTTATATGTACTAAATGAGCCATACAATGCTTCTTCCCTATCAGCTTGGCTGTTTCTACTTGATTTTCTGCCTGATTTGGCTCTCCTCTCCTGGACAAAGATACACACTGATAGCGCTATAACAGGTGACGACCAGCAGAGACGCAACACCGGACCTCCGGGTCGACACGGCCCAGCATAAACCATGTAGCGACTGTATGCCACACACGGGGCTCTCAACGCAATACATCAGCACACGCATGCCTCCCACACACACGCACAGAGTCATGCGTCGCCCGTTAAGAGACCCAGGTCTGGGATATGCATGCAGCAGAGGCACGCAGGCATTTATGACAGCTGTTTGTCAAGATAGGCTGTCTCAGGTCCCCGGCCACACACACACTCGACGGGCGTGTGTGAGCGCGGGCGTGTGCATGCCTCTGTGTGTGTTTTTTTGTATCCGTGTACGTGTGTGTGTGTGTGTGAGCAGGTGTGTGTGGGCTTGTGTGTGTGTGTGCGTGTGCGTACCTGTTTACGTACGTGTAAGTAAGTATGTTTGCATGCATGTGTGTATGTGCACGTACGCGCTTGTGTGTATGTGCGTGCGTACGTGTGTGTGTGTGTGTGTGTGTGCAGTACAGGAGGGGCCCCTCTCTGCTAGGTGTTAACACAGGAGAGCAGCTGAGACACAGGCAGGAACGCAGAGACACGTGGCCTTGGCCCTGGGCCCCCCTCTGGAGACAGGAGGCCTGCTCAGCACCACTAAAGGTAACGCTGGCAGACGAGGTGCCCTGAACCTGCCCGTTCCTGGCCCGCTGCAGAGAGACTGGCACGGGGCCTGGAGCTGGGCACTTCCTGCCTCCCTCAGCGCCATGGACCGGGGGAATTTAGAGGCCACTCTGTGTGGGAGGGAGGGTTCTCGTGGTTGAGGAGGTCGACCCATAACTCACGGGGACAGGCCCATAACTCTGCGCATGCCGGCAGCTGGTTGGCATCTAGACTTCCTCCTGGCATCGTGGTTTACAAAGCGCTACAGGTGTGGGACTCCATCATCCAGTCAGCAGAATTCAGCTCCAGTGGTATGTAGCTCCTGTATCTTATACTGACAGGTGTGTGGTCTTATCGCTCTCAGACTGTAAGTCCTGAATCTCTACACTGTCCCCCTGGCACATTCTCTCACTCTGTCTCACTCTGTGTGTGTGTGCGTGTGTGTGTGTGTGTGGAGAAGGCGTGGTGAGGGGGTGGGGAGGGGGGCGTACCTGGATGAACTCTTTGTTGCTGTCGTCGGCGGGGGTCCACGCGTTGTCGTCGTAGTTGAGGCGCGCTTGCCGTGGCAACCAGCGGTTGTCGTAGAAGGTGGACGAGGCGGAGATCTGGTCTTCTGAGATCTTCTGCTTCTCCATCCCGAACGCATTACTGCAGTGGAACGCTGGGGAGGGAGGGGAGAGGGCATGTTCAGACACACACACACACACACACATGCACCCACCCCACCCCACCCACACACACACACACACCACACACCACACACACACTCTTGGTGGACTTGTACTCACTGTCAGTGACCTCCTTGTGTGTCATGTTGTATCGGGCGGAGAAGCCGTCCTTGGCCACGGCCATGTCTGTGTGGAAGGACAGAGACAGGATCCCTGTAGACGACTGGATCTCCGGAGGGATCTTGGTGCCACAGTATCGGCCAATCAGAGGGCCCACTGCCGGGGAACAAACACAAAAACAGATCTCTAATAACAGAAATACCTATGATACGGCCCCGTGTGGGCTAAATGTAAACCTATATTCCTAACTCCCCAGTATGTTATCGGACAACATCGGAAGTCTGGATATTAGTTAGTCAATACAATGAATTTCGCAGTGTGTACAGTAGGGCCTAGTGAACACTAACTCAGCCACAAGACAGCTTGGTTTATTGATGGGTGCGGTCTAAATCCAGGTTGGTCTCAGTCTAAGCCCTGGTCCCAGTGGGGTGATACAGCCATCTCCAAGCCTCATCTCTGCACGTAATCTCACCCAAAGCGCCACGGGGCTTTAGGTAGGTTCTCTACACCCTCTCCTCTCATCCAGTCATTCCCCCCAGCCATCCATCTCACTATCCATTTCTCCTCCCACCGAGCGTTTTCCTCTCTTTATCCCCGACATCAATCGCTCATCCTTTCCATTCCCTCGCCCGACCCGCTCCTCCTTCCCTCTCTCCTCTGTCCCTGGATTAGACACACTTTTGCAGTATTCCCAGTTTGCCCGTGTTCCCAGTGACAGGGCAACACCCCCCCCCACCCACCCTCCTCTGTAATACCAGCACTTGTGTGTGTCAACACAACAGATTAGTATGATTTACACTCTCACGGCTGGAGAGGGGGGGGTCTGTGGGCGGAGGGGGAGGAAGGGGTAGTAGGGGTGATCTCTGTCTTTGGTTGAGATATATTCATCTTACAGCCCCGAGCTCCTCTCTCTCCTCCTCCTCCTCCTCCTCCTCCTCCCCTCTCTCCCTGGGCTGCTGGGATGTGGCAGTGGAGGAAGGAAATAACTCATAATCGATCAGAAGTATCGATTTTTTTCTCTTTTTGGAGTGGGTGGATATTTGAAATAGGGCTCTTGAGCAAATAGGAATAATAACTCTTTCTTGATAGGACAGAGAGGAGAGAGGAAAGAGGAGAGAGGAGAGAGGAGAAGGTGGGAGGAGAGGAGAAGGCGGGAGGAGAGGGGAGAGGAGAATTCTTCAGTCGGTTTTTCTTCTTTCAGCTGCTTATGACCACAGGCGAGTGCATCCTGATCATGTATTCCCCTGGTCCCTTATCTCCTCCACTAGAGTACTGTACTGTGATTACATTTCAAGAATTATTCTCTCTCTAATTTTCATCTCGTCTACCTTTCAAACTCGAAACCCTTGCCCTCCATGGCTGCAGCTCTTTGAAGAGGTGCATCATGGGAAATGCAGATACTTATCTGACCCCCTCTGGATGAAGGAGGGAAGGGGGGGGGACAGCAGGAATGTGCGGGGGGGAGGGGGGGAGGGAGAGAACCTGAGTATTTGACTGTGCTCCTTCCAGACAGGGATTCTCCCTCATTGCTGTATTATTCACGCCCTACTTTAAACGCTGGTGATAAAGGTTAACATGGCTGGTGTGCTAGTTTCCTCCCTTATCCACCTCCTCTCTTCCTCCCTCTTCCCCAAGCCATCCCTATAGCAACGTATGTTTGTCCCGGTGGCTCTCGATAACAGGCCTTGGGCTGAGCAGCTCTTCTCTCATCTCACGCTACAACTGAAATGGGACTAGGGTTGAGGCTGGGACGAGGGTTGAGGCTGGGACGAGGGTTGGGACTGGGACGAGGGTGAGGCTGGGACGAGGGTTGGGACTGGGACTGGGGCTGGGGTTGGGGACTAGGGACTAGGGCTGGTGCAGACTTACCTTGAGGCAAGCCATCCCACACTTCCAGCCAATCATATTTGCAGTCTCCCTCTCCTCCAGGCAGGGGGTCGTTCTCCAGGTCGAAGGTCAGGAAGGTGAGGGTGACGTCCATGCTGGGGGGCACGATGATGATGAAGGAGCACTCCAGGTTGTGGGGGTACTTGTCAGGGAAGCCGGGGGAGTCGATGATGCCCGAGGGACTGGTGAAGTTACGGGAGCAGTCGGACCCTGGGACAAAGAGGAGAGAGAGGGGGGCCAGAGAGAGAGTTAAGGCCAGGAGAGACTGGGACACTGAATGACAAATCTTGTTAAACATACACCAACCAACATAACCTGAGATCCAATTCTCTTCCTGATCTGGCCATACCACCCGTACACCGTATCTACAGTCAGATGACTATGTGCTGTAGAGAGAGACGCTACAGTACATGTTTCTTATCATCACCTGACAACTGAACAAGATATCTCCTCTGTCCTGTCCACTCCCACCCCCTCCTGGCCCTCCCTCACTTTTCCCTGTCTCTCATCTAGCCCCCCTTCCGTCCCTAAATCAATAGCCAGCGTGGGAGGGGGGGGGGACCGAGAATCAGATGAAAGTGGGAGGCTTAAGCCCCCTGCTGACAGCCCATGTGTCACCGTCCAGCTCAGCACCGTGTGTGTGTGTGTGTGTGAGGGTGTGTGTGTGTGTGTCACAGCACACACCGTACAGAACGTAGCAAACACCATCCAGCCATTCCCCTTCAAGTAGAGGATGTAGGAACAAAGACTGTCGTCGGAGCCTTCTAACGGGCGCCACCTCAGTCCCTCAGTGGCCCTCTTTCATATTTCATATTTCACCCGCGTGTCCCCGTCTGCAGAGCGGCTTCTCTACAAACAGACATGAAGCTGCTGAAAACGGGCCTCGTTTCGCATAACGAAGAGCCGCGTCGAGTCGTAAAACAAACGCGCCCAGCAGAGGAAGCCATGGGGGCTTGTGTCTGGTCACGTGACGTCTCCCATACGGAGATACTGTACAGCTCATTCAGGTGGTTGGGGGGGGCTGTTGCAAGCACACACACACACACATTCTCCCAAATGTGGCGGTGCTGTTAACTAGCTAACACATACAGAAACACCATGTCATGAGCGAGAAGCCTTGGCACCATGAATAGCTTCATGCCAGTACACGAGAATATAGTCCCTGGTGGGAACTCTTTCATCTCTGCGTCCCAAAGTCTGGTGCTCGCTCGTACTGCCGCTAAGGAAATGAAGACAAAAACACCTCTGAAATGTCTGTGAGTTGTTCGCGTGTGTGTGTGTGTGTGTTTGTGCGTGCAAGGGTTGTGGCCTTGTTGGCACTCACCCACTCCCTCGATTCCGTGCATGTGTGTGTGAGAGAGACAAAGTGTGAGTGTGTACGCGTGTGTGTGTGTGTGTACTGCAGCAAGGGTCCCAGCTGGTCAGGGGGTATTAATAGTGAAGGTATTACAGTTATTTAAGAGTTAAGAGCTGCAGATTACTGTCTGTTTGTTCTTTGATCCCATGATATTCTGTCCCCCCCCTCCTGCTAGACCACCCTCCCCTCATCCTGTCAACAGTCTCTCTCTCTCCCCCTTTCTCTTTCTCTCTCTATATACACTGTGTATACAGTGTGTGTGTGTGTGTGCATGTATGTATGTGGGTGTGTGCGTGTGTGCGTGTGCGTCTGACCAAGATGGGTCTGACCCTCCTCGCAAGACAAGCTGAGGCTTGTCTGTATGAAGTTTCATTGGACCACTCCCCAGAGACCATTACACACACACACACACACACACACACACACACACACACACAGAACCAGTCTGTCACCCACTACATCAGAGGGACCCCAGGGGAGAGATGCCAGTCTAACATGCCAGCCTATATGAGAGAGAGAGAGAGAGAGAGAGAGAGAGAGAGAGAGAGTAGAGAGAGAGAGAGAGCGAGAGAGAGAGAGAGATCGAGAGAGAGAGAGAGAGAGATGAGAGAGGAGAGAGAGGATAGAGATCGAGCGTGTGTAGAGACGACGACAGAGACAGTAGAGAGAGATGAGAGAGAGAGATGAGAGCAAGCAGAGAGAGAAAGAGAGAGAGACAGAGAGAGAGAGACAGAGAGAGAGTAAGCCTCTTGTACACAGCCCGTTCCGAGGCGTGAATGTTGCACCTTGATGCCGCCTTACACTTCTGTATAACATGTGACACAGTGGTCACTGCTGCAGCGGCATTAAGCCGGCAGCGGAGGAAGGAGACGCGTCGACGTCTGTGTAAAAGGGAGAGCCGGGCGGAACTACACACTCGGCGGCGATGTCACGCCTTGGATTTCCACAACGCCAGCATGCTATCTAACATAACACACGGGGCAGCATTGTAATCTCCTCGGTTTGCTTCAGTGTCAACAAACAAAGCCACCGTAAAGAGGGGTCTTCTTAACAGCAATATTGTGGGATCTCCGAGTGAAAATGCCTTGAGAGAGGAGCGTGACAGAGAGAGAGAGAGAGACAGATAAGAGAGAGAGAGAGAGAGAGAGAGAGAGAGAGAGAGAGGGAGAGAGAGCGTAGCGTGAGAGGACAGAAGCTTGTCTCGCCCGTGTGCTGTCCAGGCTGATGATAGGCTGCAGTTGTGATCATCTCTCCTCTCTCTAGGTCAGACATGACATCAGACTGTGTGTGTAACTCACTATGCACATGTTATAATCCTTGATATCCTCTTAAACACTGTGATGACACAGATGCGGACAATAAGATCGTTTTCCTATCCGTCCGTGTGCATCCTGTCTGTCTCTCTGTGTCCCATTTCCCAGCCTCCCCAGTGTGTTATTGTGACCCTCCCTCATACGAGTTGACCCCAGCCAGCCCGCCCCCCCCCCACCCCCCTCCCCGGCCCGCCCGGGCCCCCGGCCCCCTGCGAGGTCCGTTGGCCAGCTAGCTAGCGTGGGTGTGCATGCGTATGCACCAGGACAGAACGCCTGAACGAACCCAACGCCAGGAGCGCTTTGTTCCCTCTCATTAATTCATGTTTGTGAGCACGGCGAAAACACCCCGGTTTGTGGTGTGTGTTGTTAGGGGTTCGGTATAGCGAAACACACGCCCCTCCCTTTCTGTACTCTACTGTACAACCAATGAACGGCCCCATACACTTTTCTGTGCAGGGGTTTGGCACGAAGTTGCTGGGTAGAATCGAGTTTGGGGCTTATGGATGAATGATCTCTGGGGTGACGATACACAGTCTGTCAGGGTTTTTCCCGTTGGCAGTGTGTGTGTGTGTGTGTGTGTGTGTGTGTGTGTGTGGTGACTTGGCACGCAAGCATCCACTCTTATTCACCCTTAGTTTCTCATGCCAAAGCCATTAGTCTGATCCCCCACAATTACACTCTCCCCTCTCCCCCTCTCCCTCTCCCCTCCTCTCCCTCTCCTCATTCTTCCACACAACTCTCTCCGTCCCGCCACCCACGTGGCCCCGCCTCCTTTCAGCAGAGGTCAGGTGACTGAGATTTGGACCAACTGTCTGACTTGTTTCAACCCTTACACGGTCCCGTCAGCCATATTTGACCCGATACAGGAACACAGGTGTGTTGTAGTCTAGGTCTGGACCCACTTCAGTGGGATCTAAGCTACGGTACAGCTACAGTAGCGCTGTGATATGATTGGTTGACAGACTGGGACAAGGGCCTGTGCCATCAGTATAAACGTCAACAGCAGCGGTTAACGATATGATTGTCAGGATAGCTTCCGGACTGTGTGTGTGTGTGTGTGTGGTGTGTTTGTAAGTATATCAGAGTGAGGCCGTGTCCATGCAGTACATGGACGTGCGTGTGTGTGTGTGTGCGTGTGTGTGTGTGTGTGTGTGTGTGAGTTGTGGGGCAGAACAACAGCTGCAGGGCAGTTAGACGGTGAGCTGTAATTGGCTCTGCAGCCCTAGCGGTGGGGCAGGGGCTTCTGGGAGTCTTCCTACTGTAACCCTGGCAACAGCACTGTATGGACTCGCCACTGTTGCGTCTGTCTGGGCGTGGGGGTGGGTGGGGGGTCTTGTCTGATTAGTGACCATGGGGGGGCCCAGTAATGAGGGCGGGGAGACTGGGGGGTAGAAGGGGGAGAGGAGGGTACACACAGACCTCCCTCGTCCACGCAGTCTTAATCTACAACCCCTCAGGGAAGTTTGACCAGACATAGGCTACACCAGACCAGGCTGGACTCAGTCTCAGGCCAAAACAACAGGGGCATCATGGGAAAGGTCCGAAAAGGTGAAGGTTCAGAGTTTGCCAGATTCTCAGGAGAGGTCAAGTCCGCTGAGTACCTCGGCTCACCATGGGAACCAACCCAGGGAGAGAAAACAAGGTCTGACAGAAGCATGGACCATGTTACGGTACAGGGCTCATGCTCGGCTAGACCCACACTAAAAAGACTGAAACGCTAATAGCAAAACACCCAAAAACACCCCCTCCCCCCCCCCTCCATCATATCGTCCTATTCTCTGTCTGAGGTAAGCCGGCCACATATCCAAGGGGTTCTCAAAGCGACAGGGAGGAAGGCGGGGGCCGATGTTGATTTCCTGTCTGGGAGATGAGGAGAGGAGGGGATTGGACGGGGCTTTTCCCCCAGCTGTCTGAGTGTTTTTGGGGGCGGACAAGCCTCAGGGCGGTGTATTTAACCAAGATACTATCACAGAGAGGAGGCAGCCATCCCTTCTATGCTCCTCACATTGGCCTAGAAGATACCTTCACACACACACTGGGCTCCTCTCTGTCTCTCTTCCTCTCTCTGTCTTCCTCTCTCTGTCTCTCTCTCTCCTAGCTCTCTCTCCCCCTCTCTGTCTCTGGGAAGAGACAGGGGTGGCATGTTTGGACATAAATATTCATCACATTCCAGCTTTCACTGGGTCAAAGATAGACTGCCACACACACATAGCCATACGCACACATACACGCACACACACAAACACACATCCCACCCACAAAGACAAAGACACACACACACATTCACCCACACACACAGACGTTCGGTTGCACCTACCGGCATAACGAGATCTTGTTAGCTAATGCCATGGCAACTGTTATCATGTTCCAACCATTTCATCATGACTGGCTCTGGTAAAGTAGGCTGGGCTATGCTAGCACAGGCTAGCATGTGTTACAGTGGTGCGGGTCAGCACAGTGAGAGGGCAAGAGCTGTCCAGTAGGAGAGAAGGGGTGGGGTGAGGGGGAGGGGAGGGGGAGGGGGGGGACAGTATCCTAGCAGCTGGGGGTGGGGGGGAATACCGTGCCACCCCATCCTCTCTGGGGGAGTTCTTCCCAAACTTCTCCTCCTGGGGTTTAATAAAGTGTTTTCTTATCTACGCAACGAGAGAGACTCCCCGCTACTACACTGGACTGGTCTCTCTGTTCCTCTCACTTTCTCCCTCTGTCTCCCCTGCTCCCCCCCCCTCCAGCTCTGAGTGCTGGGGTGTTAACACTAACACTCCTGTTGTTTTTATGTCCACCGGGTGGGTCTTGTCAAACTACACACACACACACACACACTTTCCCAGTCCCAGCAGTCCCAGACAGCTCCAAGCTCTGACCACTGCATGTGTTGTGTTAGTAACCTCAGCTTCTGTAGTGCCCCAATCCCTCAGACACACACACACACACACACATCCTCCCAGATACACACACGCGCGCACACACACACTCACACACATCCTCCCAGATACACACACGCGCGCACACACACTCACACTCACACACATCCTCCCAGTATACACACACACGCGCACACACACTCAAACACACACACATATACACACACACACTCAAACACATACACACATCCTCACAGATACACGCACACATCCTCACAGATACACACACACACATCCTCACAAATACACAAACACACACGCATACACACACACGCACTATCCCCTGTTGCCCTGTTCCCCAGAGACCAGAGATCAGGACTCAATTAAGCAGGCATCCCAGGAATGCTTTCAGGAGGAAGACATTGGCCGCCGGCCGTTTGTGTTCCTCCCTGCGCTCCTTGATCCTGATTGGTCGTGCTGCTCGTCCCTCAGCCCCGTGAAGGAGAGATGTCACGGCTGGCCCCGCTACAGCCCACAGGGCCTCCAGAGGGAAACCCTCTACACAGGCCCAACACACACACACACACACACACTCATACACACACACACATGGGCATGTTCACACAAGCACCCACACACCCAAGTCCAGAAACACACACGCATCCCAAGATTGATGATTTAATGTCTCGCCTTTTGTCGGGAGCACACATGCGAACTAGGTTTCTCAAGGTTGGAGGTAAGCCAGGTTTGGGAGACTCACCTGTCTTGTAGATCTCGTAGCGCAGAGAGAAGCCAGCCAGCTGGTGGGCGTAGTCAGAAACAAACTTGATGTAGAGGACCGGGCTGGAGGAGATGATGGGAGCGGGAGCGATGTTGTTGCAGTGTTTCAGCAGCAGGTCTGCGTTCTCCGAGTTGCCGTCGCGGATCTCGATGAAGTCGTACCTGGGTGGAACACACAGCCGAGAGAGTTTAGTTGTACGGCTTTCATCATCCGCGGTGAACATGGTCAACAACCACTGAGGTTCAAAGCCCACTTCCTCTCTGTTGACACCCCAGAGTGCGTCCGTCGAACGAGCCCTGGTTTCAACCCTTGTGTTGGTGCCTGTGGAGGTTATTGATAACGCCCGGCAGCGGTCTAATTCTGTCTGCTCCTGTTCCGTGACCCTGCCTTGACCTCTCCTCCTCCTTTTGTCCTCCTGTCTTTGAAGGATTCCCGCCTGTCAGCTTCTTGAGCAACCGACAACGTGAAACACACCTGCCTGCTCCAAAATAAACCCTCAGACGTACGTCTGGGTTTGTGTGTGTGTGTGTGTGTTGTGTCTGGCAGGGTTTTACTGTAAGTGTGTGTGTGCTACAAGGAGCTATTGTGAGCACGGCTGTGTTAATACGGTCTGTACTCTCTCAGTGGCACCTCATAAAAACACTTTAGAACTAAGTTGCCCCAAGGCTGATTGGGGGTCAGTTTCTCCTTTAATGGTTTCAGTTCTGTGTCAGGGAGCAGCAGCAGGTCCTCCAGAGAGTTGACCCTTCAGAGCCAACAGAGAGAGATGTTCTGCTGCAGTGGTACTGCTTCTAAACCCCCTCTGGAACCAGTTAGCTACACCACAGGGACATGGTCCAAAGCAGTTCAGTCTCAATTTACTACGAATGGTAAAACAAACAGAATATCCCCAAATAAACATGTGAGTTCAAGGCTTTGGGCAGGTTGACTCTGTGACCTGCGTGACAGTCATAGGCTGAGTTCACCAGGGCCCTGTGGCTGTGTGAGAGCTGTGTGTGTCGCGCCTTTGAAGGCTCATGAAGGGGGCCGTTATTGAAGCTATTGCACAACACAGTGTGAGCAGGGCCCTCAAGGCCGTCACCAGCTACTGATACAGATAAACAGACAATGCGGTGAGGAATGGAGAGAAAGGAGCTCTTCAGCGTTGAGGAGTGCGTGCGTGCGTGCGTGAGCGGGCAAATTAAACGTGGAATCACTGCTGCAGTGTTGTGCCGAGTGAAGGACAGACTGGCGAGGTACAGACAGGGGAGAAGATAACAACTCTCCCCCCCCCTCCCCCCCTGGCATCACGCTGCATATCAGCTGGGGAACTGGGGAGCCAGTGACAAGGCTGCATGTTCCCTGGTACACAGTCACAGTTTGAGCACACACATCCTTTTATCCTCTTGCCAGTGTTTCTCTTCTCTCTCCTCGAAAAAAAATCTCTTTGTTGCTCGGCTCAGGATGAAGATGTGACGCTGTTGCTTCTTCTGTTTGCCCGCCCTCTCTACTCTCTCCTCTCTACTCCCCATAACTGTGCGTTTCTCTCTCTGGCTTCCCTTCTCTCTTTATCCCTCTCTTCTCTCCCACCGTCTCCCTCACCGTCTCTCCAATCTGCTTTGAGGCACATAACTAGTGGCACCGTGTCAGTGGGAGGAAGGGAGGGGAGGAGGGGAACCTGACACTGCATTCACCCCTCCATGACAGACAGAGACAGGTGTCCTTCCCGCCCTCCACCACCACCACAACCCCCTGCCTGGCTCCACCCTCCCCCCTTTTCCTCCTCCACTCAGAGCAAGCCTGCCTCCTCTCCCCTCTTCTCTCCCTCCTCTCCTCTCCCCTCCCCTCCTCTCTAACATATACATATAAGATATATAGGTGTTTGGGTGTTGTAGTCCTGATAAATGTCAGGGTTGCTGGGTAGTGTAGTCCCAGGAGTGCTGCAGGACGCCTCAGGGTGGATTACGGTTCGCCCACGGGTTCCGACTCCACCCACTCTCCAATTAGTTCTGACGTTGCCACGACAGCGACAATGACAGCGACAATGACAGCTTTGGGGAGACATTCTCCAACCATCTCTCTCTGTCTTGTCCCCCCCTCCCTCATTCTGTCCTCCCTCTCTTGTAAGGTCTAGCTTACATAAACACATGCCATAGTTGGAGGCCGGGTGTCAAAACTGTAATTATCTACATTTACATTTAGTCATTTAGCAGACGCTCTTCTCCAGAGCGACTTACAGTAAGTACAGGGACATTCCCCCGAGGCAACTAGGGTGAAGTGCCTTGCCCAAGGACACAACGTCATTTTGCAGGGCATCGAACCGGCAACCTTCTGATTACGAGCCCGATTCCCTAACCGCTCAGCCACCTAGTCCTAGATGTAGGAGCGTCTCAGCGCTGAGGCGGGGAAGTGGGTGGAGGGATGGAGACCTCTGTATCACAGCGATGTACATCTAATAAAACACTGTTACAGGTTGGAGGATCAGGCATCCAGCGTGGGAGGAAAACCGTTTCCACCCAATCCGGACTTCGACACCATGCTGAAGTAAATAGATGTGTGTGTGTGTGTGACCGTCTGTGTGAGTTGTGTGTGTGTGGGGGGAACGAGGGACGAGACGGAGAAGCCTTGTCTAGAGTGTGTCTGGCGTGACTAGGCCAGGGTGTGTGTACTGGTGCCCCTCCCCCTTCACCTCTGCTGCTCGGTAATTAACTTTCACACCTTCACTCTTTCAGGACAGGGGTTTTTTTCACACCTGCACATACACTTCAATCATCAGGGGTCCTTAGCAGACCCAGAACTTGGGTGACGGAGAAGTCACACACACACACACACACACACACACACACACACACACACACACACACACACAGTAAACAGAGACAACCAGCAGAGCATGGCCGTGGGAGAGTCCTTGTAAAAAACTCACATGCTCAACTTGAGATGTTTACATTCAGGAATGAATGGTCTGCTCTGGCAGGGCTCTCAAACACACACACACACACACACACACACACACAAAGTGAGAAGTGGCCTTCTGTTGTAAACAGAAACTCTGACAGTCATGAGGTATGAGGATGTTATGGGTCCTTCCATGCAGGAACCCTTCCATGTCTTCTGAGAGCAGTCTGCACACACAGCCCCACCATCACAGCCTCTCACACGCCAGCACTCTGCCCCTCCATCACTACCGCTGGACAGCTCATGTTACTGTAGGGTCACAACAAGCCAGGATCTCAAATGAAGCCATGTCAACTTAACTCATAATAATAATAATATGTACTCTAACAACAAGGCACTCTTGTCTGAGAGTGTGTGAGTGTGTGTGTGTGTGAGTGTGTGTGTGTAATCTATATTCTCTACACACCTACTAGGCTGTCCAGGCTCTGTCTCAGAAGGCCAATCGATGTCTCATTACAGCGGTAACAGACATTGATCAACAGCAGCCTACTCTAGAGACTATCGCAGGGCTGATATCATCATCGTCATCATCATCCTCCTCCTCATCATCACCGCTCCGCTACACCAGCTCCACACAAACACCTCCGAACACGTCAAAACATTCAGCCCCGCAAACACACACGGAAACTCCCACGCAACGACACCTTTGTGGTGTCGCGGCTGTGCGATGCTAGCGTAGGGGCCAGAGGTCCTGGCCACTGTCAGCCCCAGCGCTCTGATGCTAACACAGTTATCCGGCCAGCAGCTGTCTGTTCTCAGCTGTGGACTGAGCTGCAGAGCCTGAGCCCCAAAGGCTCTCCGTCAATTCAACACCCTCGCTCCCTCTCGCTCGCCTTCGCTACACTCCGCTCCCCAGCGCTGCTGTACATACTTATCAGAGTGGCACACTCCTCCCGAACACAAAGGCCTCAGACCTCAGAAGAGCTCCGCCGAACGACATCTGCCTGCTGAGCAAACCCCAGCCTGAGGAGTCAGTTAAATGATTGATTCAGACTGGGTGGAAATGTAAAGATAATGGTGCGACGGTGCCTTACAATGGTACTTGTATAATGTATAGTTCTCCTTCCCGGCCTCCGCTTCCTCCGTCTCTGCTCTGCTCTGTATTTACTATGTATCAACAGAGAGACGGGATGAGAAGCACTTACTTTTCTGCCTCTCTCATATTAATATGGTGCTGCGATAACATCTGACTAGGGATGGGCGCTGGAGGGAACGAGGGTGACCGAAAAGAAGTGGGGGGGGGGAGGAGAGAGAGAGAAGGAGAGAGAAAGATAAAGGGAGAGCGAGAGGAGACGGCATGAAATGGGAGGTAGCGCAGACAGAAATGGAAACAGTTGGATGAGGACTGCAGAAAATCGGAAGAATATAGGACATAAAAGATTGTTTCCTCTCAACACCCCCCCCCCTCTCCCCTCCCCCGACTCCCTCCTCTCCGTGTCATTCTGGCATGCTGCTCTGATGATAGCATTACCGATATACCACGATACATCATCCAGCTCTTATGATATTTATTCAACATCAATCTATTTATAAGCCCTGGGCAGGAGGCATTTGGCATCGGGCCCACACGTTCACCAGCGCTCTGAATGATAATGTGGCCTATAAAAGGCGGGGCACACGCAGAGAGGCTTGTGTTCCTACTGTAGGTGTGTGTGTGTGTGTGTGCTGTCATGATGATTTGAGCCAAGCCCACATGCAGCCCCCTATGGAGCCTGACTCTGCAGTTTGAGCAGCTGAGCTGAGGGCTGTTTCCAGAGCAGGACCAGCAATCCCCCTACCTCCATAACCTCCCTCCTCTCCACCTCCTCTCACACAAACAAGCTACCTCCATCTATCGCTACATCACACACACAAACAAGGCACCAGAAGCTGCTTGGCTCCTGACCACTCAGTGAGGGAGCTCCACAGCGCGGTACACCAGGCTTCTCGTCTCTACTCCAGACCATATCGCAGAGCTGCCTCGCCTCTACTCCAGACCATATCGCAGAGCTGCCTCGCCTCTACTCGAGACCATATCGCAGAGCTGCCTCGCCTCTACTCCAGACCATATCACAGAGCTGCCTCGCCTCTACTCCAGACCATATCACAGAGCTGCCTCGCCTCTTCTCCAGACCATATCGCAGAGCTGCCTCGCCTCTTCTCCAGACCATATCACAGAGCTGCCTCGCCTCTACTCGAGACCATATCACAGAGCTGCCTCGCCTCTTCTCCAGACCATATCACAGAGCTGCCTCGCCTCTACTCGAGACCATATCACAGAGCTGCCTCGCCTCTACTCCAGACCATATCGCAGAGCTGCCTTGCATGCACATAGCTTGTCCACGCTAGCTGCTCCTGGAATCACCTCAGACACACAGATACTGGCCCCCCAGCAAGCCACCAAGGTTGACTGCGTGTGCACGTCTACTGCATGTAAAACAGTGTGTATGACACGCAGGTCAACATCCGTCTGCATTGGCCCCAGGGCTGGCCTCTGATAGGCTGTTCTGCAGCTCTAATCACATGTGACAGCTAGAAACACTACAGGTTAAATCTATTAACTATGGCGCTTAGCTGAGAGCCCTACAGCTGGCCAGCTAGCAGATACAGGACACACAGATGAAAGCTGCTCCAGGGGTCACATACACAAACACATACACACAAACACATACACACAGTCTTTATAGCATTTAGTGCCACAGCATGTGACCACACATACCAAGTATAGGCAGGAAACACGGTATACATGGTAAGCAGCGTGTCGTGTCTAAATCAATTAGATGGGCCTCTGTCCAGTGTATCCAGGATCGGGCTCTCTACTTTTTGATGACTGTTATATAGGATACGTGCTGTGTCATGTGACGGACCAAGATGCTAAAGAGTCATGAGTCATGACCTACGCGACCCTATTAGACTTGGGTGAGGATGGTGACATATTAAGGGGACACACAAACACACACTTGCATGGATACAGCTCTGTGTGTGTGTGTGTGTGTGTCTGGGTGTGTGTGTGTGGGTGTGTGTTTGAAGCTGAATTACAGCCTGGGGCCTCACACAATCACACCCCATGTCTTCTCGGAGACAACCAGACAAGACATCTGACAGAACACTGCTCTGTTTGTCCCACAGCAGTCTGGCCCACAGAGAGGCCCAGACCAGGCCAGCCACATGCTGTGTCTTGGAGAAGAGCTCCAGGGCTGCTGCTAGGCAGGCCCGTGCCTGTGGGCCATCCCCGGGAGAGCGACAGCAGACAGGGGCGGGAGAGACTGAGAAGCCCGATAGAGAGACACAGAGAGAGAGCCTAGGAACCAGAGTTAGTCTGGAGGAATGTGGGGGGTTTGAAGGGGGTCAGGGCCCAGGCTGACAGTGATCAGGCCAGGACGTATGGCAGTAGTCACCCCAGGACAGCCCCGCTCCACCCCGGACACTACAGCTCAATTTCAACCTGACCCAACAGGCCCCCCAGCCCTGGCCCCCCGGCCCCAGCCCCAGCCCCGGCCCTCCGGCCCCAGCCCCGGTCCCAGCCCCGGCCTCTGCACCTAGGCCTCTCTGGACAGAAATAGCCGCTGTACACCCTAGCTAAGAGGACACTACACTAATAGGCCACAACCACCTACACTGCATATAATGTAACCACAATCTAACTAAGTCTTTATTTAGCCTGGGGCTGAGGTCATGGAGAACAGATCCTCTTCTCCAATAACAAGCCAGTTAACACATCTTGACATCCTGGATCAGGAACAGCTATGCCCGTCTGTCAAGTCAATAAGTGTCAATCAACCTTCGACAAAGCTGTCAATCAACGATATGACTTTATTAAGGTAGCGAGGAGGTTCGGTTGTTTGGGTGAATGGTGAGGTAGAGAGGATGTAGAGCCTCGTGAACCTGGTCGTGGCTACAGCAGCTCGATAAATAAATAAGGTTGCTCGTGTGGACTTGAGTTTTCTAATGGACTTGACAAAACAGGCCGTTTCCTCCAGGGAGTTTCCCTTTCTGAAAGGATGTAAACCCCACGAGTCTACCATGCAGAAGTGAGAGATACAGAGAGATAGAAAGAGAAATTGAGAGAGAGAGAGGGATGAGTTCTAAATACAGCATGCAACATCAAATGCACTGGTCCAGTTAATGGACAGCAGGATTTAGGGGAAGTGAAATGAAAACTGTGCTCTTCTCACTTTTTGGACAGAGAACAGGGAAGGAGTGAACATTTGAACAACACGCAGCTGAAATATTAATGGTCGGATTCCAACAAAAGAATGTCACAAACCGACCAATATGTGGCTATTTGGAAACAAATCTATGAATAAGTAATAAAGACTAAAATGGTAGTAAGTGGCAAATAGACCACAGGAGCAGAGAGAGAGAGAGAGAGAGACAGGTTGTAAGGTTGAGAATGTCTGTCGGTCTTGTCTTTGTTTTTTTCTGTCGTGTTCGACACTTTTGGTTGTATTACTCGTACTATCCAACAGGGGGAGAAACACCCATAACTGAATGTCTATCTAGGGAACATCAGTACATATGGCTGTTGTTGAAGACGTTGTTGATGTTGATGATCTATGACTTTTACCACAGCGAGTACAGCTCTGGGACTGAGAGAAGTCCAGGTGCTAATTATGGGATATTTGGAGCCAGAAGCAACAGGAAGTGGGAGGGGCTTAGAAGCAACGGGAACAGACTCTTCCGAGAAAGTCTGTCCTCGACATGGAGGATTATGTGGTGCGTATCTCAACAACAAACATGGAATTCCCCCCTCCCTCTTCCCACATTCCCATGACAACCCGCCCCTCCCCTGTACCTGCACTCCAACTTCTCCAGCTCAAAGTGGGGGTTGAAGTTGAGGACGATGCGCTGCGAGGGCTCCGGAGCCGTGATGATCCAGCGACAGTTCTGATGGGGTGGATACTCCAGAGGGTACCCCGGGCTGGTGATGTAGCCAGCGTCACTGGCATCCAGGATCCCTCCGCATGGCTCAGCTGGGGACGAGAGAGAACGAGAGAGAGAGAGAGAGAGAGAGAGAGAGAGAGAGAGAGAGAGAGAGCGAGAGAGAGAGAGAGAGACGCAAGAGAGAGAGAGCGCAAGAGAGAGAGAGAGAGAGCGAGAGAGACGAGAGAGAGAGCAAGAGAGAGAGAGCAGAGAGAGAGTAGAGAGAGAGAGATGAGTTTTAGTGGATAAACAGCTGATGGAAACACACTCCTGGAATGCCGAGGTGCTGGCTCACTGCCTCAAACACTTAATGTAAAAGCAACCAAAGACTATGAGGCAAAAATGGTCCTGTCCTTTTAAAGAGAACATATTGTTTATGTTCGAGATGTGAAACAACCTTCCCGTAAACATCGATCTGGGAACAGCATACCTTTCCTAAACACTTCTCTGCCTCAGTCTCTAGGTTAGCCTGTATTCTCCTGGGTGTGCTTGTGTTCCAGACAAGCCAGTAAACATTAGGACACATTGTCTGATCGTATCTCCTTAACTGAGGACTCATACACCGCCGATCTGGAGCCAGGGTGTGGGGGAGGGAAGTTTCTCCTGGGCACTGATCTAGAGTCAACTGACCCCCCCCGCAAATACTCCCTTTAACTACTGAGAGGAGAACACCAAACTGACCCCAGACCAGGATGAGATCAGCAGATTCACTCTTTCCTGGCAATGGAGACAGGAAGTGTCAGACAGACAGGCTGTGTGTGTGAGGGGTTAATGGTCAGGGGTCAGGGGTCAGCTCAATTCTGTGGACGATGGAAGGGACACAAAGTGTCCATTCTGACCCAAGAGACTCAGGAATAAAGCATGGCCTCTCCTCTGTCTATTTATCATAAACACTCACTGAATCATAAGCCCTTCACATGACAACACTGCCACAATGGATATACTTCTCACTCATAATTACACAATGTGTCTCACACACACACACACACACACATACAGCAGAACAGCAATTGCTGTTAAACACTGATGCAGCATACAGTACTTGGTCCACAACTGTCCAGTGATACTCGACAGCCTATTGTGCAGGAGCAGAAGTTCTGTATGTAGAGAGCAGCTTCCCCACATGACTGTGCTGCACTGCCACCGCCCCGGCGTACTGTACTAGAGTAGCGCACTCGCGGTACAGTACAGTAGAACCGGTGCACTCGCGGTACAGTACAGTAGAATCCGTGCACTCGCGGTACAGTACAGTAGAACCCGTGCACTCGCGGTACGGTACAGTAGAACTCGTGCACTCGCGGTACAGTACAGTAGAACCCGTACACTCGCGGTACAGCACAGTAGAACCCGTGTAGAAGCGAGCCTAGCGGAGGCACAGCCAAAGGAGAATGGAGCATGTTAGCTCCTAAAAATAGATGGAACTTGTTACTGTAAACCACTTCTGCGACAGCAGACGCATGAGAACAGCAACACGTAAACACGCTCCCCGACAAGACTCCCACACACCGTCTCTCCGACAAACACAGAGAAAAACCCCAAACAAAACACACGCACGGTCCTAATTCAGACATACTGTACATGTCCTCACACACACACACACATATGCGCGCACACATACACACGCAGTGTTGGTGCGCTTCCAGATTCAGTCCCACTCCTCGAGGATCAGCAAGGGGGATGCTGGGAAGGGCTTCAGAGGAAGTGAGGTCGTTGATTGACAGTTTGGGGTCTGTGGCTTGTTTCCACCTCTGAGTCTGTGAACAATTACAGCTCATCTGTCTATGCCACTCTCTCCGTGTCCCCTCTCTCACTCTCCCTCTCCCGCCCGCTGTCACTCACTCTCTCTGACCTCCTTCTCTCCTTTCGCCTCGCTCTGTCATATTCACTTGTGTCACCTGGGTCGGACTGAGCATGCTCCGTAACCACGGGCTGAGTCGCCGCGGCAGCCGCCGCTGCTCAGATGTGCCCCTGTCCTTTTAAATGAGCACCAGTCGAATACTGCAGCAGGAGAAGACGACCGGGCGCTTCAAACCGTAATAGACTTTCAAGTGGTGACATTTCCAAAGCCATTATATCTTAAAAGACACGCTTTGTGTAGCATGGCATTTGATACGCAGACTCTCTTCCCCGGCTGCCCCTAAGCTGATTCAGGCTCAAGTATGCAGGCACACTGACACACACACACACACAGAGATGCACGTACAGACACACACTGACTCACCTACACACGTACGCATGTCGACACAAAACCGACCGGTACACGTATAGACACAAGCAGACAAACACACAGCACACTTGGTGCCCCAGGGGTGAAGCTGTGTGGGGAGCATCCAGAGAGCTAGTCTGTGTTGGAGTAGACCCTGACTCAGGCGCTCAAGGCCCAGGACCTCCTGACCCAGGCACTCCAGGCCCTCCTGACCCAGGCACTCCAGGCCCTCCTGACTCAGGCCCTCCAGGCCTAAGGCCCTCCGGGATGGGGCGAGAGCAGAGAGGAGGAGACTTCCTGAATCCTGACTACTCTCTACAGAGGGAGAACCTGTGCTCCTTGACCTCCTGGTGCAGGCTGATCCATGCAGGTTCACCCGAACAGGAGGAGGGCTCTGCCTGCCTGCCGGCCTGTCTGTCCGTCTGTCTACGTGACTGTCTGTCTGTCTGTCTGCTGGAGAGACAGCAGAGCGCAGCAACAGATCAGGAGAGGTGGGGCCATGAATTATGATGTGGCTGCCTCTTCAGGAGTCTATCCATCTCCACACTGCCACATGCTAATACCAAGCACACACATTATACAGGAGCAGACTACACAAACACACACACACGCGCACACACAGAAAGAGGGAGTGGGGGCGCAGACGGAAGATGCTTGTGTGTGTTTGTGTGTGAGAAAAACACATCCGCTGAGAGAGATGCTGCACCCTCCAGGGACGAGGTTTAACCGTTTCATGGCGCTTGCTTGAGAATTACAGTAACAGATTGTTCCTCGTTTCTGCCCGTAATGGATTTCTGCTGAGTTGACAAATCTCTGGTTGACGTCGACCCACATGAGGGAAGTGAGACGGTGGTTGGGAGAGAGATGGAGACAGAGAGAACAAGAACGGGAGAGAGAGAGAGAGAGAGAGAGAGAGAGAGAGAGAGAGAGAGAGAGAGAGAGAGAGAGAGAGAGAGAGAGAGAGAGAGAGAGAAAACAGCTAGATAACAGAGCGAGAGACTGATCGAGAGAGTCAGTGACATAGGGTAAGAACCCAGTTAAAGAGAACACGGGTACGAGCGTGTGTGTGTGCCCCAGCAGTCCCAGCATACAGCAGCACACAAACACACCAGGAGTGAGTCCATGCACACACACACACACACACACCTCTCCATAAACGATGGTAAATGCTGCTAAGCAGCGTGGTGGGGGATGAGAACGCGGCCTGCATTATTTATACTGCTCTCTGCCATCATCTGAATATCATCCAGATAGCAACGTTTGTTTCAGCACTTTTCACCCGAGTCTCTATCCCGCAAGATTAAACAAGTTTCTTGTTTGTTGGCCTGAATGCAAATATGTCCTGACCTTGTTTTGCAAGGTTTACACTTTCATTCTCTCTCGGCGCGCCGAGATGATTTTCCCCCTAATGGAGCTAACTCTGTCTGACACCATTAAATGTTTCTCAAAACTTACGAGGGGGATGCTTGTTAGAGACGAGGCTGCTCTAGCGCTTTTCACAATGTTTGCTTTAACAAGGTTAGTTAGGAAAACTTGTTGGGACGAACTAGGTCTATTGTCTGTGTTGGGCTCTCATCCCAAAACACCAGACACAGTGGTTGCATCCTTAGACAGCTCCTCTGTCAGCATGTCAAAGCAGGCCACGCTGGAAAAGAAAGAGAGAGAGAGACAGAGAGAGAGAGAGACAGAGAGAGAGAGAGAAAGCGAGAGAGAGAGAAAGCGAGAGCACGCCAAACACTCACATCTGCCTCACATCAGATACACCCAACTCTGCCTCTCCCTAGCTCTCAGGTGGGGTGATGACCCAGGCCAGGTGTCTTCCATTAAAACTCAGTGGAAAACAGAACAGAACCACATGAGATGGAGTGATGGGGGAGAAAGACAGGGATGGCTATAAAGTCAAAGATGATCTGATGGAAAAGTAAAGCTTCTTTAACTTCCTATAGAG
The DNA here is from genome assembly GCA_903064625.1 of Mallotus villosus. Classification (NCBI taxonomy): domain Eukaryota; kingdom Metazoa; phylum Chordata; class Actinopteri; order Osmeriformes; family Salangidae; genus Mallotus; species Mallotus villosus. Next base: position 164,885 of record CAEFZP010002617.1, read on the forward strand.
TCCAGTCTAGCCCAGCCCAACTCAGCCCTGTCTCCCCCAGTCTAGACCAGTCCAGGCAGAGAATAGGCTGCATGATCTATAGGCTAGCCTATGACCAGGAGGAGCCTGATGAAATATTAAATAGATTTCACACCATTGAACAAGAGGCATGGCAAGGAAAAAGAGCTCTTGTTGTGGAGACGAAGAAAAATGCCTTCAAAGTCAGGTGTGAAAAGAAACAGAATGGGTAATAAAGGAGGGCTAGATAAACTATTAGATTAGTCTCGAAAACAAAGCAACTCAACAATTCAGCATGAACAAAGCAGCCTGTTGCCCTTCACTACAGACACAAACGGCACGCACACAGGTTGTTTGGGAAAACTTGAAACAGTCAGCGACTAAACAGGACTACGCTGCTGCTGTAATTACAATAACTAACACAACCCAATAATTGTTTCCCACCTCCATAGCTATAGATGTGTCAACGGATAATTAGCTAAGTGTTTATTTAGCCACCAGAGCGTTGCCACGAACAACCGTGCTATACTGTTTCACTTTCAGAGAGCATGTTCTGAGGTGGATGGACATTCGATCAGCGGGCTACACTGCACAGGGGTTTGTCGTCTGCCCTGGTATACCACTGGCCATCCTTCTGCAGACCCCTAAAAAATTAAATAATACCCCACTTGGGACTATGGTTAAAAGTTACAGGATACACAGTAGGTATTTAATCAAAAGTGTACAACTATAAATGAATAAAGATATAGGCTATAGTGTCTAACTTGTATATAGCCTAATGCAATGAAAACTAGGAGTTTTTGTTTTGTTATTTTGTTATTATTCGTATGGATTTCAATCCTAATGACCACCAATTAGTATAGTCCCTGTGGGCTACAGTCCATTCAGCGCACACGCTCAGTCGTGATGCATAACGCCTATTTAATTTGTTTTTCTCAAATGCCCGCCAAATGTAGCCTACGTGTCGTCATCTCAAGCTAAGATAAACAGAAATCTCAAACGGGTGAAAGACTTTAAACACAAATTACTAGGCAACACTCGCGGAAAAAGGCTCACAGCCGGTCAACAGAGTGTCCGCAGAAAAGTATTTTCCCCTCCGCCACAGACTTCTACGCAGAGGGAGACAGCCTGCTCTACAGGCAGATCCACAGACCAAAGCTCAAGAGTCTGCCGTTTTAAACTGATTCAGGTCATAACTTCATATATAAATATACAAGGCTTTTTCCCAACATCTAGCAAAATTCCCTCAACCGTTTCAACTGGAAATAATCTCATCATTCTGATCAGACCGATTTTCAAGAAACAGCTACAGCTGTCAATTTGTCGGTTGATAGAGATCATCAAGATAAGAGTGCCTACGCATTGGCCTGCTATACTGGTGCGGATGAACTCATTAAGGTGGTTAACAGCAGAGTAACAGTACGAAGATTTACTGCAATGTTCTGTAGGATATTATAAGAAGTAAAGTCAATCTGTACCTTCCACGCTCCATAATGGGTAGTAGCCTAATTAAGGCATCACCTATTTAGTGACAGTAAGACTTTCAATGTTGACCTGGGGTGATTGTATTGAACATTTTATAATAAAAATAAATGATATTACAATTTCAAAATATACTGTAAAACGAAGTCTAATTGCTTTTAGTAGTCTGTGAAAGCAATTAGATTATAAAAACGAAAATCTAAATAATTATATCTAGACCGGCCAATTAAATCCGAACGTAATCCACTAATGAAATCACAGGTTAATCTGGCGATTAAATAGATGTTGTGTTTTAATCACAGAATACTACTCACGTTGCTATCTGGTAGCCTACATTTGATAGATTAGCCTGTGTTATGTTATGTCAAGTACGCTACAATCGTTCTTATCAAAACATTGATTTGGAGGCTATGGGAGGCTTAGGGTGAGCATTCAAAACGACTTTCTGTCACCAGAAAGATTGACCAATGTTTTAAATCCCTCTGTACAACTATAGCAATCAAATATATGTAGTTGATAACATATGATTTGTTTCGTATTTCGAGGATTCTTATATTTGTGTGGGAGATCACGGCCCCGGAGCACGGGGCTCAAGATGACGCCTCGAGCCATACACCCTTCCCATTAAAACCGAACAGTAGCCCGGGCTGTCTCCGCGCACTTCGAACCCCTCTGTCAGTGATAAAGCGCCTGAACACATGGGCTTGGACACATTATTCAACAATTACTGCAACAACTCTTAGATAGCAAATTGGCCTTTGCCAGTGCACTAAATGTGATTTAAAGCGCTGGCTATGTCGAACGGGGTTTCTATCATGTTTAGGCTATTTGCAATTTCAAGCAGTGCTATATAGCCTACTCCAGATAGTATAAAGACTGGCAGGAAACAGCATGATTGTTTCAGGGGGAAAATGTGTCTGCACTATAGAAAACATCTTCAATTCAAGTATTTTCTTAAGCAAGCCTGTCCCTCTTACATTCAAATGGCACATATGTGAGAACAGGCGCTCCTGGGCGGCAAAGGGTAGCTAGCTATCAGTCAAGAAAACTTACCTTCGTCACCATTAACCACTGGGTAACAAAGCGCGAATAAACATCCACACAACCATATTAATACATCCATTTTGCAGGGTGAAGTTTCACCCCTCTGTTCTTCTGGATAACTTGCAGTGGGGGCTCCAAAGTCCTCGTGTCAAGCCAAAAACTGTCCCCTCAATCACGCGTAACACGCGTATCCACCGTGAGCTCGCAGTTTGTGGCCCACGGCTTACCAAAGTGCTTATGATTTCCAACTCTTCACAGTTCTTTAGATTTTTTTCAGTGTTATATATATCGCGCTTTTTCTATTAAACGAATTTCAAAGAGGCATTTTAGTGAGCGCAGTCTCTCAGATCCCCAACATGAGAGTTAGGTCCAAAGAGACAGTCAGTAGCCTATAAATTAGACTCAAATGCTATAAAATAAAATGTGTCTTATCGGTCCAAATTGAGGTGTTGTATGACGTTCTATTCCAGCAGGTTGACACTCCGTGAGCCGTTATCTCGAATGAAGCTTGCCTTCAAACCCAGTCACAAGAAATTCAGAGTTTCTGCCTCCAGCGCATTTACTTGGTCAAAAATCACAATAGCAGAAATCGGTATCTAAAAAATATATTTGCGCGTAAACACTTGTCTCCGGGATCTAACAATAAACCTATAGCCTTATATATATCAGCAAAGGCTAAAGTACTGCCTTTGTAGCCGATTTCGCTTGTAAAACAGTCTCTTGCTCTCGGCTTTGCTAGTACACTGTTCCTTCGCTCCTCTCGCTGCCGAGTCGTCTGGTGAGTGTGAGCGCTCCGTTCTCCAGCAGCGCAGCAGCAGCGCGTGTATGAAATAGCATCAGAACGAAGCCGCTATCGCATTACAGCCCGCACCTCGGGCCCGCCTCCCCACACTCGCTGATTAAAGAGCACCACTCGCTGCTGCTTTCTTTCTTTGGAGTTATAAAAAGACAGGGAAGGAAGAGAAAAACAGAAGCGCAACGCGCATTGCCTTAAAGCTCTTGAAATTATGCTGTGGCTTTAACCAAGTTATGGTTTTAGGGATTTCTCGTAAGAACTGGACACGTGCATATTCTATAAGTAAGCATACACCATTATGGAAACGACATAAGCCTTGTTATATGTTGTATACTATTACTATCAGAAGACGAATCATCGTTCTCTTACTATCAGATAAAGATCAGGGCCTTTTTCACATTAGAAAAAAGGACTGACAACTGGTCAATGTTTAAGAGTTTTGGACAATGTAGCTATATATTTTTACCAGTTACGAGGTTCATGAAGCAACTTTTAAAGATACCAAAAGCAAAGTACAAAGGAGGAAACATTTCGGATGTCCACACAGCATCGAGGCTAATATTGACAGTACACTGTACTGCTCACAGAAAGTGCTGACGGCATGTTTGTGGCAGTTGCTTGTCATGCTGGACCAGTCCGGTGTGGGTGAGCCAAGCGGCGGTTATGCTAATGTGAATGTGAAGCGGTATTAACGCAGATCCTCCTGACAGACGGCCGGGGTATGGAGCGCTGTTAAACAAGGGCGCATGGGTCAACGGCCGCCAGAATAAAAACAAGGGAAGGTAGAAAGCAAATGTATGCTGAGCGCGCACACACACAGAGACACAGACACACGCACACACACACCTGGTCTGGCATGAAGGAGAAATGAAAGCACGATAAGGATGGCAGGTGAAATTCAAAACAGGGTTGAAAGTATTTCAGTCCCATGTCATCTTCAAATCCTCATGAACAGAGGCCATGTTCTTAAACGGTACTTCTACTTGTGGTTCCAAACTCATTCTGCAGGAATAAGATAATCCAAAGACCAGGAAATGATCTCTGTCTCCCTATCCCCTCTCTCTCTCTAGGTTTAAGAGAGGGAACGCAGTACAGGAGGTTAAAACAGGATTCACAGCACTTCAAAGGCTCTGGTCTACATCCAAGCGGAGAAACCAAACCCTGGCTCTCATGTCGTCTTCCCAGGCTACACCCTAACCGAGCCGGGCCTTCCCCGGCCTCCTCTCCCTCCTCTCCCTCCTCTCCCATGGCTGTCACTGCACACACACATGCCACAATGACACTGCAATTCTCAGCGGCTCCCAGCACAGCCAGACCTTCTACTACCATATTTATCCAGCTTATCTGCCAATATATCATAGTGCGGTGGCAAAAATGGATTTGGAGAATTACGTTTGTTTACTACCATCTAAGTCAACGGCTGTGGTTCAGAGCAGTAGCATTCACAACGTATACAGAGAGCTGTTGGGTTTAGAGCGGTGTAAGCAGATCCTGGACCAGGGCCTGGGGAAAGCGTTACCCTGGAGCTGTCAACAAGTGTACCAGCCCCTGTCTGTACCACCCTTCCCCTCCCTCACTCCCTCCTTACTCCTCCCCTTCCTAGTGTGTTTCCTTCACCCTCACATCCATCTTGGGGTTCAATGCAGAGGGAGAATGTGATGATCTCAGAGAGGCCGTTGGGGTGTGTGTGTCAGTGTGTGCGTGTGCTTGCCGATGCATAGCGTCAGCCTGTCCTCACTCTCGGTCTCCGGGGAGAAAACGCTGAACCTCACTGAAGTTTTCATCACCATCCAGGGAGAGACTTCCTGTTCAGTTTTCTCACAGCTCAGAGAGTCCCCCAGCATGAGGCTCCCACGTTATGCCCACACTGCTTCTGGCCCCGTCCACAGACCTAAAAAGGGAAGAGGTGAAAACCCCCAGCTACCGCTATGGAAACTGGTGGAGGTCTAGCACAGATTAGCACTCAGATCCTATTACCTGTGCCAAGAAGGGGCTGGTGGCGGACATGCCTGAGGGACTGCTGCTTGGCAAAGCAGGCTCTGGGCCTCGCTCTGTGGCTGGTCAGCAGCCTGGGCTGGGCTGGACTGGGGCCAGGGCCTTGGTCTGAAGTGTGGGTCTGTGGGTTACTGGGGCTAGGCTGAGTGAAGCCTTGCCCAACCTGAGGGCAGGTTGTGTGGTGGTGTTAGGGCTGTGTTTGAGGCTCCAGACTGGGCTGGCTGATGGTGGGTCTGATAAGGGAGCCTGGAGAGGAGAGCCAGGGGGAGACAGCGTGGGCAGCCCGGGGGCCAGGGAGGAGGGACGGACACACACTACGAACTGTTATCAGTGTTTACACGGGAGATTAACAACGTCGAGATACCACGGGGGCTGCCTCTCTCACCCCTTTGGTGAAAATCACATTCACATTCCAAAAGCCAGGTTTACATATACGATGACTTTTAAAAGAAAACACAGTCACCCCACTGAAATCAAGAAGAATTCCTCGCCCCGTCCCATCCCCCCCACCCTCCAGCCCTCCACCCCAAACCACATACACACCCTGATCCCTCACAATTAATCAAGACCGGGGAGAATGTTACTTCATGTTTGTGGGGATATGCTTGGCCGCACGCGCACGCAAACACACACACACATACACACACTTTCTCCCTTAGGCTTCATCAATAAGGCATAGTGACCTACCCTTACTGGAAGGCAACAGTAAATTAGTATGTCAGCAGCACATGAGCTGCTGTGACACTCTAATTTACTGGCCGGGCTCTGCTGATAGATGACTGGCCTCTCAGCTGGAGAAATGCACCAGCCATCACTGCCCATACGTTCAAAAATGTGCTTGAGTTATTTCGGTTGCAAGATTCCTGCTGGTTTCACACACGCACACACACACACACATTGACAAACCCAAAACACACACACACCCTAGTAGCGTCATCAGCATCTTCTGAAACATCTCTCTCAGTCCTGTTTTGCAGACAGGAGGCGGTTTAACCAGCTTGTCCACACGGTCCCTGCCTGACCGGCACCTCTGAGTCCTTGTTAACCAGCGCTGAGTGGACTCCCTCCAGCCTGGGATTATCACTGCTCTCACAGCCGGCATCCAGAGGTCCACATGAGGCCGCTTGAACAGAGAGATGTCTGGGAAAAAACGCTGCTCCGGCTATCTAGCCCCATTACCCGAGTCTCCTAAGGTCTTTCTCTCTTCCTCTCCTTCTCTGTCTTTCTCTCCCCCTCTCTCTTTTCCTCACGCTCTCCCCACCACCACCTCTCTCTCTCTCTCTATGTGCTGAGTAGTAAGAGATAAAGGGGGATCTCACAGGGGAGATACTTAGTCAGCTGAAAGATGCTGATGAGCAACAGCTCTGCTCACTCGTTGACTGGAATGTCAAGAGCCGCACGCCGCCAAACAGACCGTCTGACGAGAAGGACATGTCTTTATTGCCTTGAAGTGTGAAGGCTCAGTGTAGGTGTCAGTTAAACTACAGTGAGCCTGACTTTAACGGATATTTATATAGAGGCAGGCAGCTCAGAGTGACGGACAAGGTGATCTCCTGGCAGTCGGGGGCAGACGTGGTCTGTGGTGTCGTTACCCATTTGGCCTCTAGGGGGCAGGTGTCTGCCGAGAGACACAGTGCGAAATGAATGAAACTTGACAGTAAATGCTCAAAACAGAAATACAATAGGAGTGGGTCTAGGACTTTCTGAGGTTTAGGAAATGACTGGCAGAGAATAAGATTGCAAGGAATAGCAAATGACACCATTACATTACAGTACGCGTCATTGTGACAGAGCGTCCTTTTATGCAGTCTTCCTTGATAAGGAACAATGCAGATCATGGGGCATTTGCTTGGAGAAGAAATTTCAGCTCTTTAATAATGTTGTGTAAAAATAGTTCCATTCATGTCTCGTCTGAGAGGATATTCTCTCTGTCTGTGAAAAGGCATTGTTACAACTAGAACATGAACACTCGTCACACCAGAGCGGTCCCTTCCACTTACTGCTAAAAGACTTGCTAATTGGACCAAGCTGTATTTTACAGTGAACCATCTCTGTTCTCCCACTTTACGTCCCACTACCTTCCAATGGCAGCTACCGAGAACTCATTTGCATACCATTGTGAAACATAAACAAAAGCGGTATTTACCAGGAAGTCGCTGGCCTGGATCGGGGTTATACAGTATAGCGTGGGTCACTAATTCCCCCTGCGGCTCCAAGGACTGAGACACTACATCTTACATCCTCCCCGTCCCCCTCTGTGGAACGACATGCTCAACAACAACAACCCCCGGGGGAGGGGGGTTTCCCTGTGTGTGTGTGTGTGTGTATTTGTGTGTGTGTGTGTATTTGTGTGTGTGTATTTGTGTGTATTGTTGAGTGTGTGTGATTGCTGAAAAGGTAGAATCTCCTGTAATTTAAGATGACTGTGTGGGTAATAGTCTTATCTATGAGAGTCCCCCTCCCCCCTCCCCGCCCCTCCCCTCCCAGAACTAGAGTGTGCTGTGCGGCCGTCTCTGATCCTTGATAAGACCGGGTGAGGGGTTCCTAACACTGATAACACTGGCCAGGGACCCCTGGGGCGTTGATTAAGACGGGGGAGGTGTGTCTGTGTGTGTGTGTCTGTGTGTGTGTGTGTGTCACTGTGTGTGTGTGTCACTGTGTGGTAATGCAACACAGATCAAGGCCTTCCTCAGTGTTTGTCCCTCCGCTCTACCACAGGGTCTTATCAGTGACACCGCCTTGGAGTCGTTTACTCTGCTCTCTCCATTCTTCTCCATGGTAATCTCCCCAGGATCGTCTGTCCCCTCCTCCCCTAATGACAGGACGAGGTCCAGGCCGACCCTCTGGATGAAGGCATGACTGTTTACTGTAAACCTCACTGTCCTGGAGGTACTGTGCTGCACCGACACAAGGACTGATTGTCTCAAAAGTCATGAACAATGGTCACGAAAGTCAATCTTTTTCTAACCACTAGCGACCACCAATAAACACAAGTCTGTACATCACTATTGTTAATTAGAACTGGTACACTCTTCTGACCTGGAGTCCTCAAGATTTTACTGGCTTTCATTCTACATTTTTCTAGAACATTCTACTGGAACACTCAACGTGCTTAACTGGTTGGACTGACTGGCAGATTCTTCTGGCTTTACTGGTTAGATTCTTCTGGCAGTTGCAACAGGCTTCAATGTTTCTATTGTACTGGATTAGCTGTGGTGGTTGTGTTCCATTGGCAGATTCTACCGGCTTTCCTGGCAGGGCAGAGAAGATTCTAGTCCAGGGCGGAAATGATGAGCGGAGAGAAAGGCCGACTGAACAGGATGAATTATGGCCCAATCAGGATCTACCATACGGGAACCGTACGCCCCTACTCCAATCAGAGCGGGACATGATTTATCTGACCCTGAGGTGATGTGATTGAAGAGAGCTACTGTAAGACATGTCCAGGTGGGCTGGAGATGTGCTGAGACAGTGAGACTGAGATGGGCCTGATGTGCTTCTCCACCTGCGTAGTTACTGTCACACAGTGTTGAGTTATATTGGGGAAGCCAATCGAGGTTGCTATAGGGTAAGGCCTGTGTGTCACCTGGCTGATAGTGGCTCAGGTCTTATCTGCTAAAGTCATCTCTATTGAGATACAGACCCCCCACACACATGACACACACAGAGATACACCCCACACACACACACACACACTAACTGACAGACACAGAAACAAACACACACATAGGAGGCAGGTTAATGAACTACAGTGGTTTCTAGTGAATGAATCACCACACCACAGTACTGTCTTAATGGAGCAGGGTAATGGATACTTGCTCTCTCTCTAAGAGAGAGAAAGAGAGAGAGTATTAAGAGTAAGTGAGGGAGGGAGAGAGAGTATTAAGAGCAAGAGAGGGAGAGAGAGAGTATTAAGAGTAAGAGAGAGAGGGTATTAAGAGTAAGAGAGATAGAGAGATAGAGGAAACGTGTGACACACAAACCACAAACCACACAACAGTAATAGAACAGCAGCGGGTATAAATGAGTCCACGTCTAGACTGTCGATGGAGACTGACGTGTGCGATGTGTGGCAGCGCTGCCTTCAAATGAATGACCTATAGATGTGGAGATCAGTGTTGGCCCACGGGCCCATTCCTCCAGGCCATGTCTGAGCCAGGCTAACCAAGGGTGGGGGGTCAAGAGAACTGGAGTCGCCCCCCAGGAAAATCCCATTTCCTCTGGCAGAGGGAGTTAGCACCTGGAGCCTGGAACACCCGCTCCCAGACAGATTACCATAATAATCTCACATGAGGAAATGACTACACGCTCATGCAGAGAGTGTGTAGGTGTGGCTGTGTTTGTGTGTGTGCGCCTGTTTAAGTCAATGTGCATGCATCCAACTATCTATATAGGTGTCTGAAGGTGTGTGTCTGTATGCATGCATGTATGTATGTGTGTGTATGTGTGTGTGTGTGTGTGTGTGTTCGTGGGTGTGTCTGTGTGTGTCTGGGAGGAGGAAACGAGAGATGGAGAAGGGAAATGAGGAGGGCTGCGGGTCTCGAATTTGATTTCGCGGTGGCACGTCAGTCACAGGGGTGCGGTGATGGTGGGTGGGCACGTCTCCTCGGCCGCCGTGCGATGTGCTCCGCCGATTATCGCAGCCTAATTGATTGAGAAGCGTTGGCCTGAGCGGACGGCGTCTGAACGCACGGGTGGTGGGGGGGCAACAGCTGTTCATTTCCCAGGCCCCCCCCCACCGCCTCACCCCCCCTGATCCCCCGTGAGACACACAGCCTGGACCCCCTGCCAATCATCCTGGCCTAGATACCCTCGCACTGTACAACACAGGACGACACCCACCACCCCGGGTGAAATATGGGCCAAGGACAAACGTGAGCCTGGGGGGGGGGTGTCTCTCAGTGTTCGGGTGGGGGGTCGGGGGGAGAGAGGGGGGGGGGTCAGGTCACCACGGACAGACGACTTTGTTAATAAGGCATTTTGAGAGGAGTTACTCACTCTGATCTAATGCGTTTGGTCAAGTGGATTTCTGCGCATCAGCGATAATGCGGTCCAGATGATCGTAACGCACGCCGACACGAGGGGATCATGTGCGTTTGTGATCTGCGTGCCACTCGGACACACTCGCCACAATAATGACGATAACCGATATCACGATTAGATCATCTGTATAGAAGGAGGACTTGCGATCCGCTTCGTCAACACAATAATGTATGTCAACAAACAAACAAACAAATAGCCCCTCTCCCGACACATGATAGATATTGATCTGTGATTCAGAGAGCTGCCGTTATCCCAGGCACGATCAGGCTCTCTCAGCAGACCATGACACACTCACCGACATCCCGACTGCACAAGTGACCAGCGGACTTCGGAGGTGACCGTGTGTGTGTTGAGAGGGTGGGAGGTCGTCCGGATGCTAGAATGATTGATACAAAGAGAGGCCCATACCTAACCCCTGCACACACAGCCCCCAGGCAGAATACCTTGACCTTTAGACTTACCCCCCCCACACACACACACTGCACACACCTGGCCGCTGTAGAAGGACTCGGGGCAAACCGTTATACCTGGCCGACCCCATACACAAACTGTCACACACACATCCACACACAGACATGCACACACACACACACTGTCCACTCAGGCCCTTGCCACACCACCTTGAAATTTCGGTAAACCCAACACACAAATAAACCAACACCTGACCTCTATAAACACAAGCACTGTTTGCACACACACACACCCACACACATAGCACACACGTCCGTCCCCTCACCCCCATCCCCACGGAGCACCAGCTCTCCCACCCTGTGCCCCCCCCAGCGCCCTCCACCTCACCTTGCTCTGGCTGTTTGCTCACCTCTCTGCAAACACTCCACTCTGGGTCCCTGCGAAACACACTCCGCATCACTGATCCTCACTACACACACACACACACACACTCAGACAGGTGACACACACACACGCACAAACTTAAAGTCCTGCACGTAAGCCCACATAGACATGGACACACACACACACACACACACACTCAGACTTGTCTCTATTCCCTTCCTTCTCCAACTGCCAGCGGACCCTACTCTCTCCCCCTCCATCCTGCTCACCCCCCTCCACCCCTCCCTCCCCTCCCAGATCCCAATATAATTCCATTTAAACCTTCATTTCTTTTCTCCTGTGTTAGAGCGGAGCATAATAGGTCAATTAAAGACATAAAGGATCTTTGATGTTCTAGAGGCAGGTTGTGAATGGGCAGCCGAACAATCGCCCAGGGGATGAGCCAACCAGAGGAGAGCGCTGAATAGAACCCTCCCTTTCATCTCCCTGCATTACTGGGGGATCATTGATTGAAGTTTCCATGGTAATGATCATGTTGAAGTGTGTGTGTGTGTGTGTGTGTTTGTGTGTATCAGAAGTAGGCTACACACAATGATGCATGCACAGAGAGAGCTTAGGCAAAGTGAGAAGTGTGTTATTCCTTTGGTGGATAAATAACCCAGTCATCTTATCCTGGACCCTTCCCTACTGCAGCTTGGAGATCTCTCTCCTTCTCCGCTTCTATTGTTCAAACACTCAAACGGCAGTTTGAAGTAAATGACGTCTGCTTTCGCTTTTGAAAAAGTGAAAGCACGAAAACAGCCGTTTCCGTAAAAACATCACTCTTTATCCCTCTGCCTTTCACTCGCGAAACCATTCACTGTCTATCTCTCTCGCACACACAAACAACACACACACACACACACACACCCTGACAGGTAGTTGATACATCTTTTTTTGAAAAGAGGCAGATTTACGGGGTGAGGGGGGGGTGGGGTGGTGCGGTGAGTTGATGAGCAGAGGGAAGGAGCGGCCCGGTGTTACTGCATCTCCTTCTCTCGCTGCTTTATGGCAGCAGATAGCAGGAGCACAAGGCTCTCAGCGCGCCACAATGGATTTAATGAAGCGCCTCCACACACACACAACTCAATCCTTTACTGCCGCAGTAACACCACACACTTTTACAACAGCGCCATAAAAAAGCACAGACAACAGACAAATGGCCGGTAGTAAATGATGACGGCCTGTTACTTTGGGGGACCGTCCTGCCCAGCTCTTCCAACACAACACACCAGCCCCGGCCTATAGTCCGTGTCCTACCTCCATCCCTAGCCCCTCAGCCCTGACCGCAGCCCCAGCCAAACCCCCCCCTCTCCTGGGGTCTCTCCTCGGTGCGGCCCCCCTGTGGCTGGTCCACTCCGTCAGGCTTAATGGCTTGTGACTAGTTGGCATACCAGGGTTGTGAGCTCCTCCAGTTAAACATGGGCTTATCTGCCTCTCCCATCTCCTCTGGCCTGGCCTGGCCTGACCGACCCCTATTAGTTTCATCAAGATAGCGGGCTCCAGTCAAAGCAAAAGGCAAAGAGTTGGTTACGTACCATTAAAGCCCATTTACAGTATACGGGTGGAAAGTGTAACTTGCTTTAGTTTTTATTAGCTCGCTAAGAGAGCTTGCCTGTGGGGGACTCGGAGCCAAGCTCAATAGATGTAGCTCTGCCAGGTATTTCAAAACTTTCTCTCTCTCCGTCCTCTCATTCTTTTCCCTCTTTCTCTTTGTTTGGGGTCACAGTCAAACAAGCATGGTGGGGGAAAGAGGGGAGAAGTGGGGGGAAGGAGGAGAGGGGGAGAGGGCTGTAGAAATTAGAAACATTTAAAGGACTTCTCCCCAATTACTCCCCGCCCCTTGAAACCACCTCCCCTCCTCCCCTCGCACCCTCAACACAGAGAAAAGAAACTCGACTAGAACCTTTCAATGATCCCATTCCTCTCCTCCCCTCTCCCCTCCTATCTTTGTCAGGCAGATTCCATCATGTCCTCTTTACAGGCGGTGCTGCTGGATTTCAATGTCAAACTAATTTGCGAAATGCTTCTTTAATTTGACTAATTCATCAAATGCCTTCCTTTGTCTATTCTAATGACTAACACTACCAAACAAAAAGTCACATTGGCCCTCTCAAACATGTACTTACACACACACAAACCAATCTCTCTGCCCCCCACCCCCCACATCCCCCATCCCCCATCCCCCAGACATTTTATTTACTCGCAAATCTTCCATATCGGATGGCGGCTGTGTGTCGACTGTATTTAAACGGCTGTTAATTGATGCCCGTGTTCTTTGTCTCCTAATGGAAACCCCATCTCATTATTCTACCAATCAGGAGAGAGACCAGAGCGCTGCTGCCGGGTAAACTAATGAACGAGGAGGAGATGCCCTCTCTCTCTCTCTCTCTCCATCACTCTGCCCACACTGCCTCTGACAGTGTTATGGCCTCCGCATGCATACACAGAATGGATGGCTGTCCAGTCTGTCACATCTCCTACTGTTGCCTGGCAATGCATGGATTATTTGACTGCCACAGTCCAGAAATAGATGTCATGATGCACCATGGGAGCATGTTTTCTAGCATCTTCTACCTGCCTGAGAAAGGAGGAAGTGGTGTAGAACGGAATTGAATGTCCCCATTAAATGTTCCAAATCTAAGATGGATCTCTCTCTCTCTCCCCACTCTCTCTCCCCACTCTCTCTCTTTCTCTCTCTCCCCCCTCTTTCTCTCTCTCTCTCTCTCTCTCTGTCTGTGTGTAGGAGGCTGCTCTTGCTCTCGGGTGTTGAGATGAGGCTGGCTTGCGGTCGTCTTCTGGTGGTCTTGATGAGACCAGGTGAGCACCTGCGTAACTGACAGGAAGCCCAACGAGTCAATTACAGCGCAGTCTCGGGAAATGTCAAGTCTGCCCATTCTGCTTCCTCTCTAGGCCTTAACCAGCTACAGGTATTGACCTACTAGACAGAGAGGGAGAGGGAGACAGAGAGAGAGAGAGAGAGAGAGAGACAGATGAAAAAAGAGATAAAAGAAACAGCGTTGTGAGTTTTTCGCGAGAGGACACAGAAAAACGTAGAGCTCAAGCAGCAGACAATTGATCTGCTCTGAATGAATCCCATCTGGGTAAACAAACACAAACAAACAAATTAGGAGAGAAGGACTTGTGCTCCCGAGCCGCACATCGCATCTCCCTCTTCTCGGGGAAGAGGGGTAAAGAAGGAGGGCGAAATATGGATAGAGAGAGACAGAGAGAGTGTGAGCGAGAAAGAAAGAGAGAGTGTGAGCGAGAAAGAAAGAGATAGAGGGGAAAATGCAGGGGACCCAGTGAATAGATTCCTTCATCTTTCCACTAAGAGGATTGTGGGAGCATCACAACATGAGAAATGAGACGGTAAATGTTTCTGGTATTACCTGTGAATATGAACGGGCACTGTGGCTGAGGCTGCTGCTTCCATGGAAGGAATCAACAACAGCAGCTTCACCTGTAATCAGCTTAAAGACCCCCCCCCCACACACACACACACACACACACAGCATTTTCACAAACACTCGGGTGTCTCTGGGATAATGTGCCACAGATAAAAGTGCTTTGCTTTGGCATCTCCATTGTCATGTGAGGTGAGTTTAGGTGTGAGAAGTACAGTACGTAAGATGTGTGTGAGGTATGTGTTACATGTGTGAGGTGAGTGTTGGGGTGTACCTTATGTTTGGTAGGTGTTTGTTGTTTGTGAGGTGTGTGTTAGGTGCAGGGACTCGAAATTAACGTTGTCCCGTCGTCCCGAGGACAATGAAGAAGATGTCTGGGACAGTTCAACACAGACTTTGGGATAGACCATAACAATATCAGATGCACACACCAGTGGTTCAACACGTTAACGCCATGGTTAGGTGTGTGTGAAGTGTGTATTAGGATTGTGTAAAATGTGTGTTATGTTTTGTGAGGCGTGTGTTAGGTGTACGTAAGGTGTGTTAGTTTTGCGAGGTGGCCCGTCTCAAGGCGGAGCGAGGAAGCCTCCCCTGCTGTCAAGAGACCTGGTATAACTCCACTCCAGCGGCCCACATGAAACAATAAACAACCCCTGTACTCCACACAGTCACACCTCAGGAATGCCAAACACCCAACTCGGTCTCAGAAAGACTCCATTGTCCCGGATGGGGAACCCAACACCTCAGCCTCTAACACTTATCTTTCACCTAACACTAGCATGGGGAGGGACCCCACCTCACTGGGCCGAACCCCACTGAGAACCCTTTCACTGGGGCACTCTAAAGGCTGCTGGAAGCACACTGGCCTGAACTGAGCCTCCAATTGTGCGTCTGTGGAGAAGTCTGTCTCTGAGTGCATCCGTGTGTGTCGATGTGTGTGTGAAGTCAGGTCCTCAATGGCCACATTCAGGACGTCTATGAAGGCTTGTCGTATCCTAGAGAGTTAGCATGTGGAGAAAGTGTGTGTGTGTGTGTGTGTGTGTGGATGAGGACGTAGATAAGAGGTGCCATTGAAGAGACTTTTTCCTGCAGCCTTGTTGGCTGTTTGTCAGCAGGGTCAGAGATCCTGTTTGTTTGAATGTGTTGAGGCTGTTCTCTCCTCAGTCTTTACACACAACACTTAGAGAAACCCAAGGCTCACACTGTGACAGACAGACAGGCAACGAGATAGAGGAATAAAAGAGCTAGATAAACATCGAGATCTGGAGTAGAATAAGGAAGGGCTTTGAGAAGTTTTTTTCCTTCTAATCTCACTGGATTTAGCAAGCCCTCGTGCAAACACCCAATGAGATGAAAGCCTATAGACGCCAGAGAGACCTTTCAGGCCTTCCCTCTGCCAGAACCAGGACTCGGAGGAGGTCAACTCCACACAGACCAGAAAGGCCTCAGTATCAAAGTCAGCCAAGTCACGCTCTCCGCCCCTCGCGCAGGGGAAGGGGTTTGAACCTTACAGCTCCGTGGGGCCTTGATCCCGCGACCCCCCCCGGTCTCTTCACAGCCAGGGCACACATGTGCTGACTCACACAAAAAAACGAGGTCATTCCTAAGTCCTTGGAGGACTTTAGTTCTTTAGGTTCCAGGTCAATCTGAATGACCTTTAACACACATCAATCAAGCAGTTGAGCGGCCTGTTGGACTGGTCTATAGAGAGAGCTGTCCAGGGTCTTTATCTGTGTCTGTCCTCTGGAAAGGTGAGAGACTGGTTTTAACTGGAGGAGAAATAAATACCTATTGTCACTCATTACCACCTTGGTGCCGTGGGAACCAGCACCAAAACAGTTATTTCCTGTACTTACAGGTCAGATACAGATATAATGTGAAAGAGAGAGAGGGGGAGCGAGAAAGAGGGAACACATGAGAGTCATGGAGAGAGAGATCCATGTTGCCCAAAAATAACATTCACATTCCTTACTTAAAGCTATATTCTCCTTCCAGAAAACACACATGGATACATTCAGTGTTGTTGCTATGTTCGTTGTTACGTTAGTCTCCTACAGTGGCATGAGCTGTATCAGCTACAGACATCACCCTCTCTCCCACTTACTATCTGACACGAGCTTCTATATCAGGATCCAGGTAATACTCTCTCCCACTCCCTCCCTCTCGCTGAGGTGAACACACTAGTATGTAACATGGACCAAAATAGAGCCTGCTCTGCAGAACCTGAGATATCAAACCCCATGCACCAAGAGGCAGTTACAGATAGCTTGGGTGGTTGTATTACAGAGGTTGACGGTTCCATTCCCACGGACAGCACTCCTAACAAAGTTGTAGAGAATATCTGGGCTGTAGGATAAACAAATAACAAGGTATGTCACAGTTCACCATCCTATAAATGTCTCCACTTCTCCATGATTCATTAGATATAACTGGTTACCGTTGGTTACAATAAGACAATTCCAATGGGCACTTTGCTCGATTCTAATGCCGTCGCGTCAAGCTGGGAGAGGACTGGTCGAGCGTCTCATTAGCATAACGATGGTTGTGAGGCTAACGTTCTTCGGGATCATTATTATTCATGAGCTGTTGCCATGATACAGCCAGGCCAACCGGGGAGCAGCAAGCTGCCTTCAACCTCATCTGCCCTTCCTGGTTAACAGTAACATACACACATGCACACACACATGCACACGCTAGACCCACAAACACGCATACGCGCGTGCACACAAGCCGCAGGTTTTGGCAACAACATTCACCTCTCCTCCTCAAATCAGATTAGCAGTGATTAGTTTATGCAGATTAGTGTGTCCCAGCATACAGATGTGGGGATAAGGTGCAAGTGTGTGCGTGTGTGTAGCAGATGGGCAGAAATGCAGTCTATTTATGAAATAATGGAAATCCATGTGTGTGTCAGCTGTAGACTGTAACGAGGTTAGAGTCTTCAATCAGGTGATGAGCCCAATAACCTGGAGATGGAGCGATCGATCGGAGGGAACGCACACACACACACACACACACACACACACACACACACACACACACACTCACACACTCACACACACACTCACACACACACACACACTCACAGGGAGACAGGAAGTGGGTCAGGATGGAGAATCGCGCTCCAGTCACGTCCGTTTAAAGATCAAACTCCTCATCCGTGGTGTAAGTAGGCTGTTTATCATGAGCGAGGGAGAGAGAGGGCGCACACACACACACCAACACACACACATCGATACACACACCAACACGCACTCTACCCTGTGTAGGTACAGACGTGGTTCAGCTGCTGTTAAGCAAACCTTGTCCTCTAACCGTACCTAGTGGAGGACCAGGTGTGTGTATGCATGCATCCACGGGCTCGGAGTGTGTGTGTGTGTGTGTTGTTTCAGGCTGCCCAGTGAAGCAACTCTGACACAGGTGATAATGAGTCCTGCTGGACCAATCCATGGGAGGGGGGGGGGCAAGAACCTGCCCAGACAGGTTACGGGCCGCTGCACACACCCTTACCCTACCGCACAGCCAATCATCACCTGTGAAAGGCCTGTGTGTGTATGTGTGTGTGTGTATGTGTGTGTGTGTGTGTGTGATTTCTCCAGCATGGCCACCAGCCTGTCAGTGAGCCCCAGCAGAGCTCGCCGGCTGGTGGTCCTGAATCCGGCCCGTCTCTGCTGGCACTAGACTGGCTCAGGAAACAGGAAATGAGAGGATTTGGGCCGTGTCGCCACCGTGTGTGTTAATGTGTGTGTGACCCACGTCACATTTCAGCTCACTCCACAGATGGGCTTGCATAGCTCATAGGTCCCTTTCAGACCTTGGGGTGGGTATATGTGGAGGGGTAATAGTGCTGGTGGTGGTGGTGGGGGGGGGTCAGGGAGAAAGGACTGAGTGTGTCAGAGAAAGGCTCCCGTCTACGGCCCAGCAGCAGGGAGTAACTCTAGCAAGCGAGAGACACTCAGGTAGTGGGGAGGGAGGAAGGGGGTGGGGCGGGGAGGGGGCAAGCGGTCGAGTGAGGTGGAGGAAGAGGGGGGTGGATGACGGTGGGAGGGGGAGGTTGAAATTGAAGAAGTGGGAGGAAGAGTGCGGAGAAAATGAGAAAAGCAGAGGCAGGGAGGGAGGGAGGAAAAGGGGGGAGAGGGTTAAATGGAGGGTGAGGAAAAGGGTAAAGAGGAGAGGGAGAAAGAGGGAGCGGGGGGAGGCAATGAGGGAGAGAAAGAGAGCTAGTGAGACAGAGAGAGAGAGAGAGAGGGAGCGCGAGAGGGAGCGCGAGAGAGAATGTGGGTGGTATGACCAGAGTGTCTGCTACAGTCATTATCTGCCGGTTGGGGAGAGAGGGAGAGAACGAGAGACCGGGAGCTAAACAGAGCTCGGGCATCATTGACAGCCTCACACATGGAAAAAGTCGGATAAACTGAGAGGGAGAAAGAAGCAAGAGCCCAGTTAGATAAATCCATTGAACCCTGAGATCATTACCACAGACAAACTCAGTGTCTCTCCTTGAAAACACTGTCTCTTCCACCCAATGTAGGCAGCTGTGAGCAGTATAGGAAGCAGGCTGTGAGGGCCGTGCGGAGGATTGGTGAAGACTGAGGGGTGTCTGGGTAAAACTAGAGAAAAACAAACACGACCCCGGAGTTTATTTGGACTCTGCTTCTCAATTAGGTGTAATTGGCCGTTTTAACGAGGGTGACATTTCTCAGGCTTAACGACCCTCTGAAAGGTGAGGGTGTTCCTACACGATCTAGGAGAGAGTGTGTGCAGGATGCGAGAGAAGAGAAGTGTGTTTGTGCATGCTTCTGAGAGTGTATGTGTGTGTGGACATGTGTCCACATGTCTATGTATGTATGTGTGCGTGTGTGTGTGTGTATCTTTCAGCCATTTCCTCCGGTGTGCACCTCTCTCTGGCTTCATTCGCCACGGTTTGTTTAAAAAATTCTCTGTCTGGAACGTTTCAAGGGGTTTGTGGGTAATGGGTCCTCTAGTAAATGGTGCACCCTGGACTGGGGGTGTTGAGGAATGTTCTGGGCTTCAGGGAAGGCCTCCATCAGAAACTTGTAAGCAGAAAGAGCTCGCCTGGGATGCTGAAACCCTAGCCTGGGCCAGGTGAGAACCATTCGTCCCTTGCTCCGCCTGGATGCAGACTGTGCTCCTGGGGGACGTATGAACGGGGGAAGGCTGCAGAGGCTAGCTTAGCACAGACGAGCCGTTCAGGGCCTGTGAAACGGGAGTGATCACCACGTCGTAACTACCTGGGCAAGGCTTGTTAAAACAGACTCAAACTGGACAGGATGAAATGTTTCCACATGTCGCCCCGCAGAGGGGCGTTCCACAGTGTGAGGGACGTGATCCTGGGCCTGCCTCGGGTCTTCAGCTGCTGCTTTTCCCACGTCTCTCTCTCCCCACGTCTCTCTCTCCCCACGTCTCTCTCTCTCCCCGTGTCTCTCTCTCCCCGCGTCTCTCTCTCCCCACGTCTCTCTCTCTCCCCACGTCTCTCTCTCTCCCCACGTCTCTCTCTCCCCCTGCATTTACCAGCGACTGCCGAGGGAGATGACTGCCGACGCTAGAAATCAATACTTCGACATCCGCCAAGGTGAATCGCGATGTCATTCGACTCGAAAGGTTTATCCCTTCAATCAACTAGCAGCTGACTCTGGAACTGACCAGAGCTCCAGTCCTGCGCGCTCCTAATCCCTGCTACAGTAAGCTCCAGCTCCGCCCGACCGTGACTGAGACATTCACCTCGCCAGACGCACTCCTCACCGTCATCACTCACACGTCCAGGCCCTAGGGACCGCGTCGGTGTAATGTGTAGCGTGGGCTTAGCGTGTGGTAAGCATGACAGTTGGTGTGCGGCGTCCCTGGGCTGGGCGATACGTGTGTATCTAAGGAAGAGTGATCGCAGGTCCTGTTTTTAGGCTTTGTGTCAGCTTTGTTTATGTTGCCTGTGACATTCAAGGGGGTTAGATTCCTGCCTCTGCTTTCGCTCGCTCTGTTCCTTTCTCTCCCCCCGTTCTCTCTCTCCATTTTTCATCTTCCGTACCACTCGGTACCTTTCTTCTTTCTCTTTCTCTGTACCTCTCTCTCTCTTTTCTTCCCTTTCTTCATCGTTCACCCTCTGTACCACTCAGTACCTTTCTTCCTTCCCTCTCCTCTTCCTGTTTCTCCCTACCCCTCTCTCTTTCCCTGACTCGGAGCTGAGCTGTGAGGAAAAGGAAGATGAATGGCTTCCACACAATTGAGATCTTGGGGGAGGAGGTTTTTCAAGTGTCCCTCTGTCGGGATGTCCCCTCGGTCCTCCTGGGAGCCCCCCTCATTTTGTTGGGAAAGCCTCACGCCATCCTAGTCAACAGTCCACTACGTAGCAGGTCCTCAACTGGGGGAGCGTTGATGAAACGGTGGCTAATAGTTTCTGTAGGGTGGAAAAGTTGAACGTGTCCCACTCTCCCAAAC
This sequence comes from Mallotus villosus, assembly GCA_903064625.1. Classification (NCBI taxonomy): domain Eukaryota; kingdom Metazoa; phylum Chordata; class Actinopteri; order Osmeriformes; family Salangidae; genus Mallotus; species Mallotus villosus. Next base: position 185,933 of record CAEFZP010002617.1, read on the forward strand.
ACAAGGAGGCGTACCCAGGGGACGCACCGCACCACGCTAGCGTAAGCAAAGAGATAAAGACCCTCGTCATCACCACGCAACAGGATGTGAAGTGGACTATATCCTGTCCTCTCAATCGACAGCGTAGAACGAGCGCCGCTGACGAGGTGAGAACAGCTTTTAGGTGTCCACTCAATTCATAAAGTGTTTGCTCTGTGACTCTACATCCATTTAGCTGTTGTCAGCCAAGCAAAATGTGTGTGTTTTCCTGGAGTGGAATGTTCCAGCAGCCAGGCTGATCCATTCCGTATCTGGCAGTGGGGCGCGTCGTCTTGGATTACTGGGGCCTGAGGTTTGTACACACTGGATACATGGCAATACCACGACAGACCGTGCTGGGTGAGACAGACACTGCGTAGGGATGGGCACCACATCACATGGACTGGTCCTTAGTGGACTTAACAACTAGGCAGGGAGAGATACAGCTAATCCTGATCCTCTCTCCAACTCTGCGGTCCTGCCAGTCCCTTCCAGGGACAGACCCTGAGTCCATGTGCGGGGAGATGAGAGAGGCTTTGAGGCTGGCCTGTCCACCAGCTCTCTCTGCCAGGACGGCCCGCGGATCCTCAGCTAGCGAGGCAGTAGCCTCCACCACCATCCCATGTTCACCCCTCGACAGCATGCTCGTCTCACAGGGGTCACGGGGGGTCACGCGTCGCAGCTGTGTTCGCTCGGCGAGTTTAAGGCAAAAAGTAGTGGAGGTCACCCCGAGCGAAAGCCTGGTTTATCGAACCCCCTCTGTTACACTGACACTGCTGCCTCCCCCCCTCTCTTCCACACACACACAACGGGATGAGAGGACCGTGTGGTTTCTATGACAACCGTTGGGTTGAAAGATGGTGGCTGCCCCCCACCACCACCATCCCCCCTCCTACCCCGCCTTCTGTGAGTAGCAGGAATTAGGAGGGGGTGTTGGGGGTGACTATCCTCACGCGTTTAAGCTGAAGAGGATTTGAATTTATACACTCTGTTAACAAGCCGGATAACTCTCTACAACACAGAGGATTATAGAGCAGAGAGCTGGAGAGTGATGAGTGCTGGAGGAGAGAGTCACACACACACAATGTACAGGGACACTTTGCCTACACACACACACACACACACACACACACACACACACACACACACACACACAGAGACACACACAAATGCGTGCGCTCGCAGACATACACACAGAAAGTCACCAAGCGTACGGTCACAAACGCAGGTACGATTCCACTCCAGTACGACGGAGGTCAGGTCTCTCTCCATCTCTCTCTCTCCCTCCCTCCCCCTCTCCGTCTCATCTTTCCCTCTCTCATCCCTCGCTCGCCGCGTCTCTCTCATTTCACACAGATTGCGCCAGCACTCCGTATACATCTCGCTATGAACGCGACTGCATTCGCGGTCGCAATCATCCGCCTTATTTATATATTTATTTATTTCCATTATCACGTTTCGCCACAAAACAACACATGGCAGTAATCTGGGTAGTACATTACTGCCGGCGGAAAATCCCCTTTCTCCATGTCCCCGGCCCACCACCCATCCCTGGAATGCCCTGGATGTGCCAGAGAGCTGCAAGCTGCCAGCTCACACTGAGGTATTCATGCCGTCTTCTATCAGCCAGGAGCAGGGCCGCAGACTCGCTCTCACATCACCCCCCCACTCCTCTCTCCACTTCAGACAGACACTTCAGTGGGTTAGGATTACACTTTCAACTTTCTCCCCTAATCCAGGCCCATTTGAGCGTGAGCAGTCAGCACGTACAGCACTGCGGGAGGGGGAGAACCCTGTTCAGAGGGAGGCTTCTCCTGACTCCACTAGGGGTGGGACAATATATCGTAGAACAACATATCGTGGAACAACATATCGTGGAACAATATATCGCAATACAATTTGTTTTACAATATGTATCGTAGAGTTATGGCAATATTTTGACAATATGACATTCGTTTGATCCTATTGGTTGAGCCACCAGCGGACGAGCCACCTGCGTAATGCGTGCATTCAATGCATTCACAGAAATGGCTTGAACTGAGTCATTGTGTTGTTTGTCTGTTGTTCTGCTATATTTGATGATTCTGTAAAGCACTTTGGTCGGCATTGGCTGTTTTTTAAATGTGCTCTATAAATAAAACTGACTTGACTCGAGTAAACTAAATTGTATGTACAACAAAGAAAATGATGGAAAATGTTTAATGTTTTGGAAATAAATCTGTTAATTGAATTTCAGCTTCATTTAAAATTGTGTTCAAAATATCGTGATACGTATTGTATCGTGAGCTGAGTGTATTGTTACACACCTAGACTCCACGTTTCTCTCTGTGTGTAAATGAGCAATGAGGTGGTTGGGGGTCCTGAGACACCAGTCTGTCCTTAGCTAGCAGCAAGAAGTGCTAACATCATGGCAGAGTACCAGCAGGGCTGGGGCTGGGGCCGGGGCTGGGGCCGGGGCTGGGGATAGGGCTAGGGCTGGGGCGTAATGCTTGGATTAGGCCTGGGCCAAGACATGTACAGTCTCCTCTCTAACTGAGGCTCTACACGCCTCCTGTACAGCAGAAGTTCTGAACATAATGACAAACCAAAGATCCAACTTGGGCCACAACAATCAGTTAACACACAAGGTCTCCAACTGGCTTTGGGTTCAGACCATTCTAAAGTCCTGAGATTCGAAAAGGGTAATAATGTTCTATGGTTCTGGGTCTGTGTTGTTTTCATGTCATCAGGTTCTAGAGGGTTCACTATGTTTACGTGGCTCAGTCAGAAGCCATATAAAACCACTGTTGATTCCTGGAGGTTTACGTCTGTGTCAGCTGGGTTAAGAGGACTTGGCAATATTGAGTTTGTGTGCGTGTGTGTGTGTGTCTGTGCGTGTGTGTGTGTGGTGTCTGTGCGTGTGTGTGTGTGTATGTGGTGTCTGTGTGTGTGTGTGTCTGTGCGTGCGTGTGTGTGTGTGTCTGTGCGTGCGTGTGTGTGTGTGTTGGGGACCCTTCGTGTGAACCTGCATCATGAGACTCCTGGCAAGCCGCCTGGTCAGCGGAAGTCGTAGTCAGAGCAGGCCAGAGGAATGTAGGCCGAGTCAGGGAGACAAAGCCAGGCTGTGTGCTCCTCTCTCCCTGCAGCTCCCTGGGTCTGTCAGGGAGGAGAGAAGACCCAAGGAGCTCTGGGTGACTCCTGGGCAGTGGAGCTTCTGGGTCTCTCTGTGTGTGTGTGTGTGTGTGTGTGTGTGTGGGCAAGAGAGAGCGTGAGTGCATATACATGTCTGTATGCATATGTGCGCTGTGTGTGTGTGTGTGTGTGTGTGCATATGTGCGCTGTGTGTGTGTGAGCAGGGGTCAGTAGTGGTTGTGTGTGTGTGTGTGTGTGTAAGCAGGGGTCAGTAGTGGGTATGTGTGTGTGTGTGAGTTTGGTTGTGTGTGTTGTGTGTGTGTGTAAGCAGGGGTCAGTAGTGGGTATGGAAGGACTGAGGCTGGAGGGGAAACAGCTGCCTCTGTGTTCCCAGGCATCATTACTGTGGTACAAGGAGATAGGAAATGGAATTTACTCACACACACACACACACACACACACCAGCGTTTAATAGCAGCCCTTTTGCTGTCCTAATACACTGTCTATGACCTTCTCAGGATGCGAAACTATACCCCCCCCCCTTCCCACCCCCCCGACCGCACACTCTAGAATGTTGTGGTCAGCACCAGTTCCCACCTCTGAGCGTGTCTCTCTCTCTGGTCTCTCTCTCTGGTCTCCCTGTGTGGCTCCTTCCCAAGCCCCTCAGTCCTCTCCTTTACCACAACATCTTCTCTCAGCGAAACACACTTTTATTAAAGTAAATGAAAAGAAGGGAAGGAAGAGGTCTTATTGCACAGTTCTGTTGAGCTTATACAAAGTAATATACAGAAAAATGTAATACAGAAGCATTAGGATTCCTCTCCGGGGGTTGAAAGCGACAGTATTATGGGGTGTGTACGACTGTAGCCATGACTACTGCAACATGGTTAGAAATACGTTGCACCGGCTGCAACTCATAACGCTGTTCGCTTGCACACCAGTCCTAACTCAGGTCATCTCTTCAGAGCTGACATCAGCATCCCGTGTGTGTGTGTGCCTGGGTTCATTGTTGTGTGTGTGTGTGTATGTTGTGCGTGTGTGTGTGCCTGGGTTCATTCTTGTGTGTGTGTGTGTGTGTATGTTGTGTGTGTGTGTGTGTGTGTGTATGTTGTGTGTGTGTGTGTGTGTGAATGGGGTCAGAGAGGTCTCATGAGCTCTGAATCACACCCTGTCACATAAATCTGTCCCAGAATCCTCCAGTCTGCACTTCCTGCCCCAACTAAGATCTAATGAAGGCTCTAACAGCTCACTTAACAGCCTCCCTGTAAATACTAGAGGCAGTAACAGCACCAGAGGCAGTAAGAACTCACTAAATAGACTCTCTGTAGATGCTAAACAGCTCACTAAACAGTCTCTCTGGTAGAGTAGACTATGTTTCCTTTGTGTAGATGGTACAAGGGCACAGAGAGGTACGTGGAGCTTTCCAGATTCACATTCACACACTTTAAACTTAAATTAAGAGTCTTAGCACTGTAAACACCATCAATTATAACACTGTTAAACTGGTACCCAGTCACTAAAAAGGAATTTTAAAGGAATTTCCTGACAAGGCTGGCACGCTAGCATTAGACATGCTACAGGGAATCCTAATGGGAAAGCTACAGTATTGTTTCACTTCAACAAGATCATTTCAATAAAAAGGCAAAAAGCTAAAAGTGAACTTTCCACAAAGTTACACAAACAATGACTAATCCCTATCAGGGAGATGATTGGCTAACATCTCCGAAGGCGTCTCCCCGTGACAAGATGGCGGTTAGCGAGCAGAAACCTTCAGCTTCTGATGGAGAAGCATAATTACAATGACTTCCAATACTAATTAAAAATCTCTCTAATAATAACTCCCAATAATTACATATCCCAAACGAGGCTGGAGGACTAATTACACAGCCAGTCAGTCTGCTGCCTCCACTAGGCTGGAACAGCTCCGAGAGGAAGAACCACAACAACACGGACAGAAACACGAGAGGTGGAGGAACCAGACGACAAATAAGTCTTGCTCAACACGAGGCCGTGACTCATTTGACCTCAACATTCTGTCTAAAGAAAAGACTACATTTCCCTTGCTATTTAAGACTACATTTCCCTTGCTATTTAAGAGAACATTTCCACTGTCGTATTATTATCCTCGACATTTCTTTAGTATTTATTAATTGCATTCCTTTTTACATGAGTAAATAGATTTGTATATTTAGTTCAGCCCATGGCTTCGGCAACAATAATAACTACTTACTAACCGAGAGTGAGGTCATGCCGGGAAATATCAAACGAGACTTGAACGTATCGACCGAGCGATGTAGTTATTATTGGACCGCTGGTCAATACGGGTTTGGCATGACTACCCATTAGCCAATCAGAAAGCTCGTACTGTCGTTGCCATATAATAATACTAGTTAATTACATTTTGTATTTTTTTGTTCTTTTTCATTCCAATCATTAATTCCAATCAAGCATTATTGTATTGAAACATATTGGAGTATCACCCAGCTTGTGTTTACCTTTCAAGCAGCAGAAGAGCCGGTCCACCCAGCAGCATGTGTCTCCATGAGGCCTCCTCCAGGGACTGGAGAAGCAGGGAGAATGACTCAGCCGACCTTCAGAAGCTCAGCAACCAACCAAGGGTTGTTCAGACGCACTTCTCTCCTCTTCTTCGTGTCTTCATGTTCTTGGTCTTCATTACAGTATCCACGGCGGCAAGGCCAATGACAGAGAAGCATCATACCAACCACAGCAACGCCGTATCCACCTTTTATTTCTATCAGAAAGTAGATATTAGCGTCAATATGATAAACTATGTATCATGAAACCTATTCAATGTATCCTCAATATACTTTCAAGTTTGTGGTTAAAATGTGTTTAGGAACATACAGTGTAGAGGTAGTAGTCTTTAAATGTTTGGAACCTGTTCTTCTCGACAGGCTTCTTCAGCATGACTCAGGAGAATCACTTAATTTCTCTCTTCTTCCTACTTCCTCCCCAGACTAGCTCCCTATTGGCTCAGAGGGTTGCGTTATGCTAATTAAGCGCTAAGTGATAACGCGGCCCCTGCCCTGTCTCATTAAGAAAAGTCCAAGTCCAACTCTCAGCTGCAGAACTCCATCACTGAGTCAGTCTCTGGGACACCAACCCACACAGTCATATCTCAGCCTGCTAATTGATAATTACTTAAACATAATTTGGACCTCTATCTGTTATCGTGAAAGTACAATTTATCTTGGGCTCGATAGATTAAATTGAGTTGAAAATGTTAATTTATCACCTTGGAGGGACGTTCCAAAAACCAAGGCTGGGTCTCGTATGTAATTAACCCTGGGAGACAGACAGTAACAGCCCAGCTTTAATAACACGACGACACCATCACCGTACGTTTCACCAGGAGTATTTAATGCAAAATATGTTATAAAAACATTAATACAAATATTGAAAATACAAGCGTATTATTAATGTTACATACATGACGTCAATCTAAATTCATTGTTTGATTTTTTTGGAATACATAGTTCTAAGATGGAGGAGTGGTGTGTTGCTATGGGGACAGAGAGTCTACAGAGGGATGACGTCCTTCACGTCCTGGTCTCTGAGCAGATGGAGAACCAGGAGTACCGTCAGATAAGAACGTCTGTGCAACTAACGTAGTGTACACACACTAGCATCGCCAGCCTAGCATACATAGGACAAAGCTGCATATAAGGCATCAAAAAACACAATCTCATGGAATGTTCACATCTTCTTTAATCTCTACCAACCTCCCTCTTATGTCCTCTCTTTTCCATCCCCTCTTCAACCATCTCCTTCCCTCTCCTCCTCATCTCCCCTCTCCTTCCCTCTCCTCCTCATCTTCCCTCAACCATCTCCTTCCCTCTCCTCCTCATCTCCCCTCTCCTTCCCTCTCCTCCTCATCTCCCCTCTCCTCCTCATCTTCCCTCTCCTTCCCTCTCCTCCTCATCTTCCCTCTCCTCCTCATCTCCCCTCTCCTTCCCTCCACCCTGGCCCTTCCCTCTTCTCATCAACCTCGTCACTCTACGCCCATCATCTCTTCCCTTGGCCCTCCTGTCTAAGCGTCTAGTCGGGGTCCTGGTCGGGTCTGAGCTGGACTGGGTGGTCCCGGCCAGCCTACAGACGTTAGTACCTGTTACCGCTCTGATACAAAGAGAGGTCATCAGCTGACCGGCGCACACTGGGTCAGTGTGGGTCAGAGGGGGGCTGTGGTCTAAAAAGAAACCGACAATCTAGAATAAAGGGAGCAACGCGTCAAGCAAAGCCAGGCAGCAAGCCAGTCAGCCAGTTGAAAAGTCAGTTGGCCAGTCAGTCAGTCAGCCATTCTGGATCATTCTGTTCGAGCTCTTGTGTTCTCTCAATTAATAACAGTAATAACAGACATGCAGTTAATATACTGAGTATACAGTATATATTCATCATATGCGATTTTATCTCCTTCTATGATCAACCTAATAACAAGCAGTGGTGAATCATTAAAAGCCTTCATGACACCAGGGAGGCAGCCAGACCAGAGGCTACAGCCTCAGCCCCAGCCTCCAGGCAGCAGCCCCAGCCTCCAGCCCCAGCCTCCAGCCTGCTCTACTCTACACTGCTTTGATCTGGAGGGACAATCATCCTTGCTTTACTTCTTTCTTCATTCATAAGACAATGTGGAATGCCAGTATATAATATATATATATGTATTTATATAAAAAAAAACATGTGGTTCTTCATTCATAGTGTGGTTCAGCCAGTCGTAGTGGACATAACCCTGTTTGGCAAAATGTAGGGGGACGTGCAGATAGCGTGAGACTCTGCAGGTGAGGGTGGTCTGCAGACGCCTTGGCTGCAGGAGACGGACTGCGCGTCTGGACGCCTGCAGCTCTTGTGGTTCTGCAGCGCTACACGGCTGCAGCTCTTGCGGCTCCGTAGCGCTACACGGCTGCAGTCATGGGGTTCTTCTGGCGTGGGTCGGGGTGTCGCCCGTCCGGAGCGTAGGCGTAGTGCTCCGAGCTGGGGGGCCCGTAGGGGGCCCTCGCCCCCCGGGTCATGGTGTCGTAGCGGGGGGCCCGGTGGGGCATGGTCGGGGAGGGTGGGACATCCTGGCGCAGAGGCCCCCTCTGCTGAGGGGGTGGGGGGTGGTAGTAGCCCTGCTCGGCCTGGCGGGGGTAGCTGGGGTAAGCTGGGGAGGGCTGGGGGCCCGGGTGGGGGCCGGGGTAGGGGCCAGGGTCACGGTGGCCAGCCCAGGGCTGCATGGGGTAGTCAGGCTCCATGGGACCACGCCTGCGGAGGGAGGGGACACAAGCACACGGAGAGTTAGCCTCCCCCTGTTCTCCATCATCTCATTTTCATACATGTTAAGACATGCTATTCCCAAGTTAAGTGAGGCGAATTGGATCCTTGTTCCCCATTCCATATCTTCCTAAACACGCGCGTGCGTAGACGCGCGCACGCACCCACACACACACACACACACACACATACAAAGACACACACACAGACACACAGACACACACACACACAGACACACACCCTACCGTACATGATCCTTGTGACCACATAGCAACACCCTATAAGTGACATGTGACAGTCTGAAAGAGGCAGCAGGAGCTGGCCTATCGTTTGCAGGGCCCATAACTCCTTGTCCCTCTGTGTGTGACACATTGTGTACAAGGTTTCCACTGGGCCGTGACATGGATATATCTGTTAACGGGACAGGGGCTGTGTTACTGTGTGGTGGGGCGAGGGGCGTCTCCGGTTTCCCCTGCTGAGCGTCGGAAACACACACTGATACCTCCAGCAGGCGCTCCGGGCCGGGGGCGGGGCCTGTCGGGGGCGGGGCCTGCGGTCGGCTCCTGTCGCCCCAACGCCGGGGGCCCCCGTGGACGTTGGTCCGGAGGCGGAGCCAGGGCCGGGAGGGGCAGAGGTCGGTATTCTAAACTTCACCAGCATGTAGCTTGTCTGTTTCTAGAGGTGGCCACCCAAACGGATGAGCAGGCGTCTGATAGGCGGGACACTTTGTCCTGCCTGCCTGCCTGTCTGTCTGTCTGTCTGTCTGTCTGTCTGTCTGCCAGCCTGTACGTCTGCCAACCTGTGCGTCTGAAAGTTTGCCTATATGTCTGTCTTTCTGTCTGCCTGTCTGTGTGTCTGCCTGTCTGTCTGTCAGCCTGCCTTGCTGCCTCTCTGTCTGTGTGTCTGAATTAGGAATGAGTCATATGAGGGCACCGATAAAGCGAGTGGCAGGGGAGAGAGGGAGGGAGAGAGGGAGGGAGGGAAGATGAGGAGGTCAGATGAGGCGGAGGTGTGGGAGGTGGAGGGAACAGAGAGAGATGAGGAAGCAGAGGGGTGTGAAGGGCAGAGACATCATTACAGCAGCAGATAATGGGTCCAGGTGGACCTCCAGTCTCTGGAGCGGCCTCTGCCCACCTGGGCTATTAACCAGCAGCAAGGACACTACCATACCTCCACCCTACCTTCCCTCTCCCTCTCCATACACATCACCATATATCTCCTCACTGTACACCCTACCATCCATACCATATCTCTCCCTACACCTCACCATACCTCTCCTCACTGTACACCCTACCATCCATACCATATCTCTCCCTACACCTCACCATACCTCTCCTCACTGTACACCCTACCATCCATACACCCGACCATATCTCTCCCTACACCGTACCATCCATACACCCTACCACCCCTCCAGTTAGGCAGCACCATCAGCCCTCCAGCCGTGTTAGGCAGCACCATCAGCCCTCCAGCCGTGTTAGGCAGCACCATCAGCCCTCCAGCCGTGTTAGGCAGCACCATCAGCCCTCCAGCCGTGTTAGGCAGCACCATCAGCCCTCCAGCCGTGTTAGGCAGCTCCATCAGCCCTCCAGCCGTGTTAGGCAGCACCATCAGCCCTCCAGCCGTGTTAGGCAGCACCATCAGCCCTACTGGGATGTCAGGAATGTCCCCTCCAGGAACTCAATCAGCCCAGAGCAGCAGCTGGGGATTATGGGGAATGAGCCTGGAAGCCATTATTGCCCCCCCCCACACACACACACCCACACACACACCCAGTGGGGCTAAATGGACCAGCTGTAGGGTGCAGGGTGCAGAGGGAGAGGGCACACACAGCGGGGTGAATGAGAGGGGTCAGCTGGAACCGACTCTGGTCCTGTATTTACATTCACCAGTGATGGGGCACATGGGGGCCTCCAGCACCTGCCTCTGAGTGAGAGGAAATGCCACGGAGTTCCCCTTGTTTAGGGCCTCTCCACCCCTCTCCCACCCCCCCACCCCCCCTCTCTCTATCTTCAAGCCTAACAGCTGTATACAGCTGTCTGATCAGCTCACTAAAGGCCCAGAGAGGACACACACACACACACACACATCTGACCAATCCCCAATCCCCAATCCGAGGCCGTGGTTGTCAACAAACGCACGGTCATCATGGCGCTGCAGAAGTGCAGGTGGTGGCTGGGAGTGATGTGCATGTGGAGCTCGGCGGCTCTCTGCGTCCCTCCATCACGCTGGAGACCGGAGGTAATCAATCTTCCCGCAGTCTGAGAGCGAATCACCGCGCCCGGCCTACAGAGCAGCCCCTACGTGCCACGGAGCATTAGAGCCTCGTGAAAAGCAATGACAGCCATTTCCTGGTTATATTGTTTCAATAAACAAGACACGCAGACGTGAAGAAACACGAAAGCTTTCCAAAAGACAACCCCCAAACTTTTGGGGCGGCAGAGAGGGAGAGGGGAGAGAGAGAGAGGGGGTGGGGGAGAGAGGAGAGGAGAGGTGAGGAAAGTAAAGTATTTGAAGGGAGTGTCAGATAATGGTGACAGGAAGGAGACGGCGAGAGAAATAAGAGATTGAGTAGAAATAGAAAGAGAGAGGGGGAGCGGAAGAGAGAGAGAGAGGGGAAGAGAGAGAGAGGGGAAGAGAGAGATAGAGAGGGGGAAGAGAGAGACAGGGAAGAGAGAAAGAGGGGGGAAGAGAGAGAGAGGAACAGAGAGAAAGAGAGAGCGAGGTTTAGGTGAGGGTGAAAAGGGAGGGCAGAGCGTGAGAAGAGAGGTACCCCCACTTTCATCTCGAGCTCTTAACTCGTTTACTAGTTTATGAGTCTGGTGCTAAGTGAGTTTCAGCTCTATATGAGATGTCATCAGAGCGGTGTAATCACAGCCCACACCACACCACAATCGGTCCAGAGAGACACATAACCATGGGAGAAGAGAAGAAACAATTTCATCTTCTGTTAGGAGGATGGAGGGATGAGGAGGACGTGTAGATAGAGAGAGCGTGAGAGAGAGATAGAGAGACCACGCCAGAGAGAGAGACACAGCGAGAGACCCAGAAAAAGAGATAAAAAGAGGCTGGGTTAAAGACAGAGAGAGAGAGAGAGAGAGAGAGAGAGAGAGAGAGAGAGAGAGAGAGAGATGAGAGAGAGAGAGAGAGAGAGAGAGGGAGAGAAAGAGGGAGTGAGACCAAGACAGGGAGAGATACCTACAAAAGAGCGAGAGCAGGAGACAGAGATGCTGGGTGAGAGACAGAGCCAGGGAGACGGGAGGGAGGGGGGGGTTGCAGGACTGTTGCTTCAGCTGTCCAGGGAGACAGAGCGGTGGGTCACAAACACACACCGGTGAACTTCAACCCCTGATCGCTGACAGTCACGTGCCACCCCTCAGTTCCCACACAGCACTACAGGAGGGCGGCCCCCTAGCCCCTAACCAGGCCACCCCACCCAACCTGGCTGATGCGACAACCTAGCATTCATAACACAGTGCTGCTGATTGCGCTCTCAACCTACCTAGACCTGGATTGTGTGCCATGCAGGAGTGCCGTCTAATGACTGCTCTGTCTGTTCAGTGGGCACCTCTGATTGGCTGAGAGAATGTCAGTGGGCTGGTCTTTATCTCACAGCTGATCGTCTCATGACTCCGCACACGCACACACACATGCGCGAGCACACGCACACACGGGGAAAAGTGGCTTAGCTTCGAGTGTTTCACAGTTGGAGCCTGTCAAACGTGATATATCTACTTAGTTATCATGAGACAGAATCCAGTAATCCAATAAGATAACGCGGTTATATTTATTTATGTGGGTGGTAGAGGAAGAGATACGTAGGGATGGAGGGAAGAGGGAGAAGAGAGAGGGGGGTGAAGGAGAGAGTGAAAGAGAGGGAGAGAGGGAGAGAGGAGGAGTGAGAGGTGCTGGAGAGAGAGGGAGTGGGTGAGAAGGGCCACACCAGCACAGATGGTGGGTGACGGTTGCCAGGGTAACATAGAGCCGACAGAACAATGGCGATATGGCATGAGACTTCCTGTGTGCTCGCACAGAAAACCATTGAACCAGGAAGCACCGCGCCAGCCTGGGAAACATGGATTCGGGCGGTAACGTGGCCCGTCTTCAACAGATAGGGCCCAGTCCATTAGCCAGTGCAACAGTACTGTTTGGATCATTTGAAGAGAGGAAGGGGAGATATTTAGACGAAAGAGACAACAGAGGGGACGGTCTGAGGATGGTGGAAGACCTCTTAGATTATCCAAGCCAGACATGATCCAATATCACACCTGGCACTGATACGTCCAGACAGGAGGTGTCTACATGACAATCCCTCGGTGAAGAGCCTCTCCAGTAAAGCCAAGGGGGAGGGCTGGTGTTCCCAGGGTGACTGGAGGGTTGGTGACAGGCTGTGAACAAGCTAGTGGTTCTCCCTCCCGCCCGCCCTCCATCCCAGCCCAGTTTGTTGGTCAACAAGTCCTTCAACAGACCCCCCGGGTTGGGAAACACACCACACCACACACACACACACACACACACACACACACACACACACAGCCCCTTGATGCCCCCTGAAAACCCTCAGTCTGGACTGTGGACAATGAAGAGATTGTTGTGGATGTGGAGAGGTCTGGGAAAGACCTGAGAGGATGGGGGGTCTCTGGAAGAGGGAGGGAAGAGGGAGGGAGAGCATATACCTCCAGCAGAGATAAGAGGCAGAGAGATTATACGGGGGAGGGGGGGAGAAAACAAGGGAGAAAGAGAAGAGTGAGAGAAGAAGAATGAGAGAGTGATGAGAGAAAAAGAAGGATAGAGAGAGAGAGGGGACAGAGAAAGGAGGAAAGAGAGAGGCTATCTGGGCATTAATCACTCCATTATCACTAAGGAGGAAGTGAAAGGCCTGCCAGGTCCAGACACAGGCTCTGACTCGCTCTGATAATCCAATCACGTGGAGGATGAGGTGACTGGGCCGTTCTGATTGGCTAAACCCGGGTCGGGCCTGTGCTTGAGGTGACCTCTTGCTAATGGCTGTAATGAGCTACATATGGAGAGGCTGGGCCAGCCGCTCTCCACACACTCTGCACTCCAACCTGCACTGCTGGTGACCGCAGAACACACACACACACACACACCACTTGTATGCACACACACACACACGCACATGTGTTTATGCGCGCACACACACGTACACACACACACACGTACGCAGGGTGACCGTGGTGTACAGGGTAAAGGAGGGGACAGGGGTTGGCCAGAGATCTAGCCCCGGCTACAGCCGAGCCTGTTTGTGTGTGAGCGTAATAATAACACACGGGCCTGTAATGGCTCTGGGATGGAGCGCAGAGGTAATCTGGAAGGAAATGGGAGTGAGAGAGGACCCTGGAGGCTTTTAGGGGCTGCGCTCGCCTCCGCAAACACCGGGCGGGGAGGAGGGAGGAGGGAGGAACGCAGGGCCGTGGTAATACAGTATCGACGCTGTGGGGAGGTCATCGTGATCATCATCATCAGAGGCTTGCACGGTCATGTTTTAATTTGAGAGACGTCAAGACGTGCCCTCTCTCTCTCTCTCTCTCTGTCTCTCTCTATGTCTCTCTCTCTGTCTCTCTCTCTGTCTCTCTCTCTCTGTCTCTCTCTCTGGGAGCCCCTAGCCAGTCAGCTCTGACCAAGCAGAGCCGTATTTATAGGCCGGTCAGGAGGTAGGTGGTGTGGGTTTCACGCCGTCAGGTGGTGCTTGTGTTTTTATAAGGTCAGGAGATAGCCCGGGCGACGCGTACGTGTTCCTGAGGTGCTATCTCTAAACTGTGCTCTCACTCTCCTCTGGTTCCACAGATGCCAGAGACAGACCTGGAAGACATCACTGCCACAGCATCTGCCAAAGACATCCTGAGAGGGAGAGAGAGAGAGGAGAGAGAGAGAGAGAGAGAGAGGAGAGAGAGAGAGAGAGAGAGAGAGAGAGAGAGGAGAGAGAGAGAGGACGAGAGAGAGCGAGGAGGGGAGAGAGACATTGAGAAGGAAAGAGACAAGAGAAGAGAGAGAGAGAGGGGAGTGAGAGAGATGAGAGAAAATATAGGAAAGGAGAGAGAGAAAGTGAGAGAGAGAAGAGAGGAGGGGAGAGAAAGAGAGAGAGAAGGGGAGGAGGGAGGGGAGATTGAGCGAGGCGAGCGTGAACTCCCTGTTAGCTCAGGTCGGGCTGGGAAGCAGGCTGTAAAGTTGTCTAATGTCCTAAACTGCTGTTGATGTTCACACCCCAGCTAGCAGATTTAACACACAGTTGCTGTTTGTTTGTTTGTTTGTTTGTTTGGCTGGTTGGTTGGGGTGAGCAGCCTGCGTGCTGATTGGCTGGATCCAGAAAACACACAGAGAGGACAGAGACAGAGGTCCGGGCCTGATAGAGGAGGGGGGGGACGCGGGTGGAGAGGGAGACTTGAGGAGAGATCAAGAGAGCCGGTAGGTAGAGACGTCGAGATGAGGGAGAGGGAAGATTGTTTTTTTTGGAGAGGGAGATGGAGTGCTGAGGAGGGTCTGCTTCAAGCAGGGTCCGGAGGCCGGGGCTGGAGGGATGACAGGAGAGGGGCCAGAGATCAGGTTACACCTCCCCGCCTCGGTCCCCTGTCTCTGGGGAGAGGATCAGGTGAAGTCTCGGGCGCTGGGGCCCTCTGACTGCAGCCCCTCCAGATTTAATTATAAGCTTTAAAGAGGATTACTCAGCACTGAGAGACCGGCAGCCTCCACTGTCTCCCTCTCTGTGGCTGCTGCGACCGCTTAGTCACACTGCATGGAGAGGAGGAGGGAGGGGTCGGGATGGAAAGATGACAGGGGTGTCGGTGGAAGGGGTGGGGAGGGGAGTCGAGGGCAAAGGAGGTGAAAGGGAGGAGGTGAGAGGTGAGAGGAGGTGAGAGGACGGGGGAGAGGAGGTGAAACTGGAAAAGAGGGGAGAGGAGTTGAGGGGAGGAGGGGAAAGGCGAGAAGAGGGGAGGAGAGCTGGTCATGATACCTGGGCAGGGAGGCGTACTGGCGTTCCACCTCTTCATAGCGAGGAGTCAGGCGGTGGTCTGGAGCTCTCACTGGGACCTGATACAGAGAGAGAGAGGGAGAGAGAGAGAGGGTCAGTAAGGGGATACAGTGTGGGGAGGAGGAGGAGGAGGAGGAGGAGGGAGGGAGCCAGATATACAGACATGATGTCAGTGCTGACTAAGCAGTGCTCCAGTACATCACGGTGTACACGACACATGACTGTCAGTCAGCACACAGGCTCCACTTCAGCCTCAGCTGGACAGGAATAACTAGCAGGCCCACAAGTGTGTGAGTGAGAGAGAGGGGATAGATAGAGAGATAGAGACGGAGAGAGGGCGAGAAGAGAGAAAGAGACCGAACAAGAGAGGGAAAGAGACTGAGAAAGATGGAAAGAGAGAGAGAGACTGTTTGTGTGTAGGGCCGTGTGGGTGAATGGGGTTGTTAAGGACTTAGGAGACTATTTATTAGGGGTTTAGAATCTGGGCGTCGTGAGGTGGGTATTACGGAGGTCTCCATCCTAGATTATGTTACAGCAAACAGGATGGCGCCCCTTCACACCCCCCCTAACACACACACACACACACACACACACGGCATGTCTCACATCCCCTCCCCCGCACACACACACACACACGTCTAACCCCCGTCTCCAGCCGGAGGAAGGCACAGATTAGGAAGGCCCTTCCATGAGCAGACAGACAGAGCTGTATCTATCTAGACCACAGCTTATCACAGCCCGGTCACCACGTCTTTGACACTGCACAGTCTGTTTACACCAGTGCTCCCCATGCCATTACACACACACACACACACACACACACACACACACAGACACACACACACACACACACACACAGACATGCTCACACACACACACAGCGACTCAGCATCCTAAAGACTCCTTTTCACTGTAATGGGGATGGAGGATGAGAGAAGTTGGAGAAAGAGGGAGAGAGATCAGCAACTTCCACACACACACACAGACGCTGAAGAAACTCAATAAATTATAAATACTGACATCTAATCCATGAAGAAATTATTCCAGTAGATTTAGCGGTTCTTGACAGATGAAGGTTTGAACCATTATGGAAAACTAGCTCCAATTTTCCGAGGGCGATATGAGGGAGAGAGGGTGCCATCGTTTTCAATGAGCTGGCTTTAAATCTACTCTTCTTCTCTCTCTCTCTCTCTGTCTCTCTGTCTCTCTCTCTCTCTCTGGTTCCTGCTCTACCTCTCCCCAGCTCTCTCAGCAAGGCGAAACGCCTGCAGGAATATAGGAAACATTTTTCCTCTGATTCATCTTAATGGCCTCAATTCCTCAAAGAAGCAGAGAGACTCAAATCAGAGCAAGGAGAGAGAGAGAGAGAGAGAGAGAGAGAGAGAGAGAGAGAGAGAGAGAGAGAGAGCAGAGACTTACATCACATTGGAGGAGAGAGAAAAGAGAGACTTCAAAGCAGAAAGGGGAGAAGACAGACTCAGATGAGAGAGAGGTCTGTGTCTGTCTGTCTGTCTGTCTGTCTGTCTGTCTGTCTACCTTGCTGATTAGTGTTTAGCCTACAGTTATCTGTGTGTTGTGATTGATATAGTTGAGAATAGAGAGATAGTGAGTATTGATGTACTCAACTAAAGAGATACAGGTATGTGTATGTGTGAGCGTGTTTGTGAGTGTGTGTTTTGTGTGTGAGTGTGTGTGTGTGTGTGTGTGTGTGAGAGAGCAGCGCTGCAGTGCTGGTGCCTCATACATATGGATCAACAGCAGATTAGATCAATTGAGGTTACTGTGTGCTGGAGGCTGAGTGAACACAAACAGATGTGTGTGTGTGTGTGAGAGAGAGAGAGAGAGAGAGAGATAGAGTGAATGAGAATACGTGTGTGTGTGTGTGTGTGAGGGAGAGATAATAAGTGAGTGAGTGAGAATGTTTGTTTGAGGGAGTGGGGGGGGGGCAGGTTGGGCGAGGGGGTGTGGGCCTGCAGAGGTGTTACCCCCCCACCCCCTGACCCCCCCCTCCAGTGTTGACATTAGCCCAGTGTTCATTAGCCATGCTTGATGAGGAAACGAAGGGAAAACAAATATATCTATCTGACCGCCATCCCTCGACCTCCCCCCCACCAGCCTCGCCCCCAGCCTCCCCCCGGTCTCCCCACCTTCCCCGGTTCAGAAATTATCGAGTGTATGCTGAAGGCGTGTGGACGCGCGGGCTTGGAAATGCTACTTGTTAAATGTTAATAACGTATAAATGAGTTTATTCATGGGGAACCTTTACAGCCTGCAACACACACACACTTCCACAACCACTCCCCCCCCCACCCCGACTAATCTCTGCTTCCTCCCACAGGGGCATGCTGGGAAATGAGAACCATGAGCAGCCAATCACACAATTCACAAATGACCTACAGTTCATCCCTGGTGAGGGTAAATGGTGTGTGTGTTTATGTGCTACATTAGAGGAGCAGTGACTGGTGGCTAGGTAGGCCAGGGCGTCGTAGGCTGCTGTTGGAGCCGTCTATTAATCACACGCTGGAGGACTGGGAGAACCACACATCATTCATTCAGACACCAGTGGTAGGGCTAGCTGGAGATGTAGCTGGAGCTAGGTCTCCCTGCCTCTTACCCTGCCTCTTACCCTGCCTTCTCCCTTGGTTCCTCCCCTGCCTCTTACCCTGCCTCCTACCCTGGTTCCTCCCCTGCCTCTTACCCTGCCTCCTACCCTGGTTCCTCCCCTGCCTCTTACCCTGCCTCCTACCCTGGTTCCTCCCCTGCCTCTACCCTGCCTCCTACCCTGGTTCCTCCACCTGGCAGGGGGGTCTGGAACGGAGGAGAGTGGAGAAGAGCAGGGCCCTGTGGTGTTGTCAGTGTCCAGGCAGGGGTTGATAGCAGGGGGAGGAAGGGAGAGCGAGGGGGGGGGGAGGTACACGGTGGGGGAACAAGACAGGCCTCTCACCCTGCTAGCCTGACAACAGGACAGGGTGCTCAGTGTGACAGGAAACCCTCTCTCTCTCGCTCTCTCTCTCTCTCTCTCTCTCTCTCTCTCGCTCTCTCTCTCTCTCTCTCACACACACACACACACACACAGGAGCAGCGTAGGGCGCTAGGCTCCTACCGGGGTAATGGCCTACAGAAAACCATTTCACGGCGTGCCGAGCAAAGGAGAGGCGGCAATGAGGAGCAAGTCAGCCAGAAGAGAGGGATACAGAGACGGGCGCACACACACACACACACACACTCGTCTACCTCTTCACAGTGTACCCTTGAATTTACCCATAAACCCCTACACACCACCACTATACACACACACACACACACACACACACACACACACACACATACATACACACCAATAGATCTAAGGCCCACAGCCTTCCCAGATATAAAGACACCAGTATGTCAGCTGTCTCATGTGTGTGGTGCGAGCCCGTAGCATGGAGGGGTCCATCAGAAGAGAGGAGGTGTCCTGGGATGTGCCTGAGTGGTCCAGGCAGCCCATACTTCACAGCAGCCATCGCAGCAACAGTGACAGGAGAGAGACCTGCCGTATTATTAATATCAGCCCTGATGAATGGCTCTCATTAATCTATCTGGCCACAGCCTGGTAGAACATTGCTGGCCCGCCGGGGACATGCACATAAAGTACAGTCAGGAATATGCAGCAGTGACAAAATACAGCCACACCCAGACCAGGGCTTTTCCAATTTATTTAAAACCTTCTGCTTCTCCACCCTCCCCCCCCCCTAAAAACCGATGACTGCCATGACAAATTAAGAGCTGAGTTTGGGGCATTTCAGCTGACTTCGGTGTTTGGTCAGGGAGGGTGGAGGTGGAGCTGGGGGCCCTTCCTCCTGGAGGTCTGGGGGCCTTACCGCCTCTCTCTCCCCCTGGACCTTACCATCTCTCTCCCCTGGCCCCTGCCACCTCTCTCCCCTGGCCCCTGCCACCTCTCTCCCCTGCACCCTCCTGGTTCTCTCCCCTGGACCCTGCCACCTCTCTCCCCTGGACCCTGCCACCTCTCTCCCCTGGACCCTGCCACCTCTCTCCCCTGGACCCTGCCACCTCTCTCCCCTGGACCCTGCCACCTCTCTCCCCTGGACCCTGCCACCTCTCTCCCCTGGACCTTACCACCTCTCTCCCCTGGACCCTGCCACCTCTCTCCCCTGGACCCTGCCACCTCTCTCCCCTGGACCCTGCCACCTCTCTCCCCTGGACCCTGCCACCTCTCTCCCCTGGACCCTACCACCTCTCTCCCCTGGACCTTACCACCTCTCTCCCCTGGACCCTGCCACCTCTCTCCCCTGGACCCTGCCACCTCTCTCCCCTGGGTCCTGCTGGTTCTCTATCCCGACGGATCTCACTGGGTCTGGGAGAAGGAGGTAGTTGCACCCAGTGGTCAGGGAATAGAAGACTCCGTACACAGCACGAGGTCTGTCGTGTCATACTTGAGCACTTCCTCCTACCACTGTTTACCACC
Source organism: Mallotus villosus (assembly GCA_903064625.1). Taxonomy (NCBI): domain Eukaryota; kingdom Metazoa; phylum Chordata; class Actinopteri; order Osmeriformes; family Salangidae; genus Mallotus; species Mallotus villosus. The sequence continues at coordinate 205,786 of CAEFZP010002617.1, forward strand.
TCTACCTCTACTAAACGATCACAATGTGAGCACACACATTTGTATGTAAAAACAGCTCCCTGTCAACTGTGCAACAAGACCTTTACCGTGACAGCAGATATTTTGCTAAGGCCCACACACACACACACGCGGCCCCGCCCGGAAGAAACCGCAACCTCTTCAGACTTTTAATTGAGTGAAACAATAGTGCTGGCGATGCAGAAGTGATATGACTTATAGATTATAAGAACCTTTCCCTCCAACATCGATTCCTGAGGGAAGAAGGAATGAAGGAGGGAGGGAGGGAGGGAGGGAGGGAGAGAGAGAGGGAGAGAGAGAGAGAGAGAGAGAGAGAGAGGGAAGGAGGGAGAGAGAGAGGGAGAGAGAGAGAGAGAGAGAGAGGGAAGGAGGGAGGGAGGGAGAGAGAGACGAGTAGAGAGAGAGATCGAGAGAGAGAGAGAGCGAGGGAGGGAGAGAGAAAGAATTGAACGGTCCTCTGAAGAATCCTCCAATTTAATTAAGAAGAGGACAAGGCAGCAGTAATGCAAGACTGAGTGGTTGTTAGAGCATAGCTGGACTGGACCATACAATGTAAACAGTGTGTGTGTGTATGTGTGTGAGTGTGCGGTGTGGGTTCTAGCAACTGTAACACGGGAATGTAACACTCCATAGCTCTGGATATAACATTTCCTTATTTGGAAGATTGCAAACATGAGCACTGGGTCTCTAACGACCAGATGGAGTTAAACAGGTGTGGTAACTCTTACTGACCTTTGTGTGATGTGTCCCTCAGCCTGATCTGCAGGTAGCATTCCTCATGCCTGGTCACACACACACACACACACACTGCTGACCTCTGGTCCCAGGGTTAGGGACGGGGTCAGTCCACTGTGGTCCAACCATCACATGTCAACTGACCTTTAAAAAGGCGATGGGATACATTCACCTCTCTCTCTCTCTTTCATAATGGAAGACGCACCTTTACATCCTCTTAACCCCTTGTCACACACACGTTCACTTGTGCAAAAATGCACTTACACACTGGTTGCGCACACACACAGGATATGCACGCTCGCGCACACACACACATTCTTTGTTAACGTCCAATAGCCAGTGATGTCATAGACCACTCAGCTCAACATGAGAGAGAAAACAAGCTCATTCATTATTGTCCTCCATCCTTCTCTCTCTCTCTCTCTCTCTCTCTCTCTCTCTCTCTCTCTCTCTCTCTCTCTGAGTCTGACTGCAGTAATTGGTGCTGTTGGTGAAAAGCCATCCGTTTCCTCTGCTAATTAGCACCGGCTCTTAACGAAGTGCCACGGCCTGGCTGTGCCCACCGCTCTCCTCCTGGCTGCTGGCTGGGAGCCACTGGGACCGCCCATAGACTCCCCGCACACCACACGATCATCCATCTGATACAGTTAATTTTTCATAATTTCCTTTAATGAGGCTGCATTGATTTGAGCTGGGCCATAGGCGCTGATAGATGGATAGGCAGCAGGGAGGACGGCTGACTCCTTCGTCCTACTAAGTCCCTATAGGATAGGAGCTATACTGACTCCTTAGTCCTACTAAGTCCCTATAGGATAGGAGCTATACTGACTTCTTAGTCCTACTAAGTCCCTATAGGATAGGAGCTATACTGACTCCTTAGTCCTACTGAGTCCCTATAGGATAGGAGCTATACTGACTTCTTAGTCCTACTAAGTCCCTATAGGACAGGAGCTATACTGACTCCTTAGTCCTACTAAGTCCCTATAGGACAGGAGCTATACTGACTCCTTAGTCCTACTAAGTCCCTATAGGATAGGAGCTATACTGACTCCTTAGTCCTACTAAGTCCCTTTAGGATAGGAGCTATACTGACTCCTTAGTCCTACTAAGTCCCTATAGGATAGGAGCTATACTGACTCCTTAGTCCTACTAAGTCCCTATAGGATAGGAGCTATACTGACTCCTTAGTCCTACTAAGTCCCTATAGGATAGGAGCTATACTGACTCCTTAGTCCTACTAAGTCCCTATAGGATAGGAGCTACACTGACTCCTTAGTCCTACTAAGTCCCTATAGGATAGGAGCTACACTGACTCCTTAGTCCTACTAAGTCCCTATAGGACAGGAGCTATACTGACTCCTTAGTCCTACTAAGTCCCTATAGGACAGGAGCTATACTGACTCCTTAGTCCTACTAAGTCCCTATAGGACAGGAGCTATACTGACTCCTTAGTCCTACTAAGTCCCTATAGGACAGGAGCTATACTGACTCCTTAGTCCTACTAAGTCCCTATAGGACAGGAGCTATACTGACTCCTTAGTCCTACTAAGTCCCTATAGGACAGGAGCTATACTGACTCCTTAGTCCTACTAAGTCCCTATAGGATAGGAGCTATACTGACTCCTTAGTCCTACTAAGTCCCTGTAGGATAGGAGCTATACTGACTCCTTAGTCCTACTAAGTCCCTATAGGATAGGAGCTATACTGACTCCTTAGTCCTACTAAGTCCCTATAGGATAGGAGCTATACTGACTCCTTAGTCTAGGATAGGAGCTATACTGACTCCTTAGTCCTACTAAGTCCCTATAGGATAGGAGCTATACTGACTCCTTAGTCCTACTAAGTCCCTATAGGATAGGAGCTATATTGACTCCTTAGTCCTACTAAGTCCCTGAATTTCCCTCACAGGGATTAATAAAGTATCTATCTATCTCTCTGAGTGATGAGGACCACAGAACTGTTGCAAGTCACCAGGAGGGACTGTGAATGATTTAGGTGAAAACGTTCTCCTGTGGGAGCACAGCATCATTTAGCTGGAAGAACAGAAATGTGTAAGAGTCACTTGCCAAGACCGAAATGTCAAGGGCTGCCTAAGCATCTTTACTGGCCAGTCAGTCTGTCTACTATCTGCTTACCCGCCAGTCTGTCTGCTTCCTACCTGTCTGTCTGACTGCCTGTCTGTCTGCTTCCTACCTGTCTGACTGCCTTTCTGTCAGCTCCCTACCTGTCTGACTGCCTGTATGTCTGCCTACTTTTTGTGTTTTCCATCTGAGTCGTCTCTTTGAAAGTCTAGAACAACTGACCGTTTTTCTTGTCATACAGATGGTTTACTCCTCTTGTTCCCTACCTTGTTCTATTTCACACTCTCTCCATCTCCTCTCCTCCTGTCCTCTCTCCATCTCCTCTCTCCTCCTCTCCATCTCCTCCTCCTCCTCCTCTCCATCTTACTCTCTCCATATCCTCTCCTCCTCCTCTCTCCTCTCCATCCTCTCCTCCTCTTCCATACTCCTCCTCTCCATCTCCTCTCCTCCTCTCTCTTCCTCTCTCCATCTCCTCTCCTCCTCTCTCCATCTCCTCCTCCTCTTCATCTCCTCTCCTCCTCCTCCTCTCCTCCTCTCTCGGTGCCCTCTGCTGTGCCAGTCAGCATGACTTTTGTCATTGCTGACACCATCCTAATTACCCCGAACACATAACAGCTTTATAAATTACCCTCCGTTAGGACCCCAAAACATGACGTTTGTTTACGATACTGCAGAGGCGCAAATCCAAGCTTCACAATTCAAAGTCGCTCTTAATGCCTAATTCCAAATGTCAAATAACATGAGCGTCCTGGCAGAGGAATAATAAAAAGCTCAGAAATGTCACATGCTCCAAACCTCCTCCATCTCAGCGCAATTAACCACAGAGAAGGTCAATCTGTGAGCGTGCGCACGACGCACCCCGCGCGCCGCTCTTAATGACTCAGGCCATCGTCACATATTAAATCCCCAAACGGCATCTCAATATCAGTTTTATTTATCCCCACGCATTGAAAATGGCAGCGTTTGTACATGGTGGGGGATTGTAAATGTTATCTGGGAGCCCGGGCGTGCAACCATGCCCTGACTGGCAAGGCACAGAGAGAGAGGCTGGTTGACCTAGTCTCATTGTGACTGTTCCTACGTGCTTATGTTCTTACGTTAAGACTCTCCTGGAATATATTAATAATGAAAAAAGACACAAATAAAAAGGATGAGGCTTTCTCCGTGGCGCTGACATTCTCCAAAAGTTGGCCGATTGTCCCTCCCCCCCCCGCCCCTCCCTCCCTCTCCCCCGTTCTTCCTTGGAATTCACCTTCCTTTGTTCTCCTAATCCCCGCCGGGAACTTTTAAGTCGGGAAGTTTGGGACGGGGGGGGAACGGAGGGAGCGAGGGATGGAGACGGGAGAGAATAGAGTCTAGCTGGGTGGCAGAGGGGGGCTTAGAGAGACGAATCAGCCCCAGTTCCGTTACCCCTCTCCCTCTCTGTAGCCCCCCCCCACCCCTACACCCCCAAGCTCTTATCAGGCCTACCTTGAGGACGTTCAAGGGCAGGCTGAGCCAGGGAGCGGTGGAGGAGCAGAGAGCTGCAGGAGTTTAATGCTGACACGCGGGGAGTGTCTAATCCCATTCTGCTCTGCTGCCTATCTCTCTTCCTACCTACCTGACAGCCTGCCTGCCTGCCTGCTTGCCTGCCTGCCGCCTTCTCCTTCCGGAGTGCGCCACGGTTCAAAACAAGCGCGCCTTATATTTCACCTAGCCCCCGTATCTCCCTGGCTATCGGTGGGTATCTCCCGCTTTGTCTCCCCCGGGTGAGGGAGGACGGATGCCTGGGCGCGTCTCCCCGTCACTGCTGATAGGGACATTGGCACGGTGAGAGATGGGAGTGTCTCGCCCTGGTCCTGATAAATCTCAGCTGTGGTGAGCCCTGCAGGGCGCTGATGGTTATATGATCTATATGTGTGTGTCGCATTTGGGCGTGTGCGTGAGAGAGGGAGAGTTATATTTATATGTGTGTGTGTGTGTGTTGTGTATCTGTTTGTGTGTGTGTGTCTGAGAGTGTGTGCATATTTGTATGAGGACGAGTCATACTTGTTTGTGTGTGTGTGTGTGTGTGTGAGAACGTGTCTACCTGTGTGTGTGCGTGTGTGTGAGAACGTGTCATACCTGTGTGTGTGCGTGTGGTGTGTGAGAACGTGTCATACCTGTGTGTGTGTATGTGTGTGTGTAAGAACGTGTCATACCTGTGTGTGTGTGTGTGTGTGTGTGTGAGAACGTGTCATACCTGTGTGTGTGTGTGTGTGTGTGTGTGTGTATGTGTGTGTGTGTGTGTGTGTGTGTGTGTGAGAGAGAGGCAGCAGGGAGCAGGTGGCCACTCTGGTAGGTTAGATGGATGTGTAATGTGATGGAAGTGACACGGCTCTCTCTCCCACCAGGAGATGATTGCTAGAGAACGCCTGCTTTAAGTCCAGCCTCCACAACTCCTCCCTCTACCTCTCTTAACCTCTTATCTCCTCTCGTCATCTCCCTCTGCCTCTCGTCTTTCTTCTCTCCCCCCACCCTCACCCCTCCTTTCCTTTCCTCCCTTCCTCTCCCCTCCTCTCCCTTCCTCTCCCCTCCTCTCCCCTCCTCTCCCCTCCTCTCCCCTCCTCTCCTGACATTTAGGTAAAGGGTGTGGCCAGCATATTAGATTACAGAAGGTCAATGTGAACCAATAGGTCTGTGAGCGCCACAATCCTAACCTGTTATTCTACAGTGTAAAGGCAGACGGGCCTAATCTCGTTAAAGGACAAAGAATACAGTCTTCCCTTAGATGCTCCTCTATAGCAACCGATATAAATATAGAGATATTACACAGCCTTGATATGTCATCTGTGGGCTGTCATGTGACAGCATGGCAACAGAGAGGTATTGAGGTGCTGAGGTAAGCTGAGGTAAGTGATACTAAGTAACACTCATTACACGAGATTATAATCAAGTGCACCAAGCCAGGGTACATTACTGTCCATCACTCTGACTGCTCGGATGGAATGCGAGTGTGTGCGTGCGTCCGTGTGTGTGTGTGTGTGAGATCAACAGAGAGAGAGAGAAAGACGCTTTAAAAATGGATGAAAACGATGAAAAAAACCAAACAGTTGGTTATTGTGTTCAATTACACGCTTTAAAGGGAGCCGGAATCCAGTCGCTACGGTGAGTGTTACTCCGTCTCTGGCTCCAGATCTATAAACAACAGCAGTGTGCAGTCCAATCTCACACTCCTTAACTGATACAAATACTCTGGCCCACATTCTGGAGCCTACACGACTGTTCACAGGCCCGTTTGTGTAAGGCAGGAACTCTAAGGGGTCTCCAGCAGAGTCACGCAGGGGTACCCAGTGGTCAGGCGAAAGGTTGGCTGACCCCTGACCTACCGAGTCCCACTCTGAAGCAATAGCCTGCCTAGTCTAAATTCTTCCCACCCCAGAAGGCCAATTAGCAAGGCTTTTACTGGGGCGAGCGTCCAATCAGGACCCCTAGAGAGAGCAGCGTGTGTGAACACACAGATGGCAGTCACACAGAGAGGTATCAGATACAGGGAATGAGAGTGTCATGTCTCTTCCAAACTGTTCACAACACAGGCAGTGTGACAGACAGGAAGTTTTCAGGTTCAGTCCCACAGGGGTGAGTCAGTGCTCACTAACACAGAGACAGGGCTGAGAGGAACATCCAGGGAGGGGTCTGGGTCTGCCTCCTCCCTCCTGCCTCCTCCCTCCTGCCTCAGCTCCCCTCCTCCCTCCTGCCTCAGCTCCCCTCCTTCCTCCTGCCTCAGTTCCCCTCCTTCCTCCTGCCTCATCTCTCCTCCTCCCTGCTGCCTCAGCTCCCCTCCTCCCTCCTGCCTCAGCTCCCCTCCTTCCTCCTGCCTCAGTTCCCCTCCTTCCTCCTGCCTCATCTCTCCTCCTCCCTGCTGCCTCAGCTCCCCTCCTCCCTCCTGCCTCAGTTCCCCTCCTTCCTCCTGCCTCATCTCTCCTCCTCCCTGCTGCCTCAGCTCCCCTCCTCCCTCCTGCCTCAGTTCCCCTCCTCCCTCACCTGGACTGACACGGACCATGATGATCATTTCAGTTGGAGAAATGACATTTCATCCGTGAAATTTAGATGGGTAAAGTACACTCAGCTGAAGCCAAGCAACTGCTGCTGCACACACACACACATGCACGCAAGCACACACGCACACACACACAGGCACACACACACACAGACCGGCACATACACACAGCACACTAGATGACTGGTCACACCAGTACTCAGTGTTTAGCCACAGCACACAGGGAATGTGTCAGCAGTTTCAATAAGTTCATCAGAATGACACACTGTTGCGTAAGCCTAATATCTCTCTTCCCTCGTAGCTGCTCTTCATATCTGTTGGAGGTGGGAGATTTGGTCAGAAGCAGGAGGCCCTGGCTTCTGGAAGATCCTCCGGACGAGCTCATCTGATTGGCTGTTATCTATTCTGGCCATGCCAGGGTGCTGAGGGGTGATAACACTGCTCTCCCCTCCTCTCCCCTCCTCTCCCCTTCCCTCCCCCTTTCTCCTCTCCTCTCCCAGTCAAGGCTGTGTGCGAGACGGTGATGAATGTGAGTACACACATTCTGTGTTTTAACAGTGTCACCATGCCGACAGAGAAAGAACCTGTCCCAACCTTGACTTTCGGTCTGCAAGCATAGTGCGTGATTGTGTACATGCCCATGTGTGTGTGTGTGTGTGTGTGTGTGTGTGTGTGTGTGTGTGTGTTTGTGTATGAGCGATACATTACAAAAACCCATCATGGGAGAAAACAGAGGATGGAGTTGGGATACAGACAGGTAGACAGACAGACAGACAGGCAGGCATAAGCAGACAGACAGGCAGTAAGACACACAGATCAATCAGAGAGCATACAGCAGCAGCCTTACCCAGCCTGTACCGATGCTGACCATCCACCCTGCTGGAGAGATAAGCTCTCACAATGACCCAGACAGGGGGGTCAACATCCACTGCCAACACACCCATTCACACGACAGACACACGGAAGGAGAGGAACAGATTAATGTTAGAGCCTTTTCAACAGAACATGTCAGTCCAATAGTTCACTCTTACTTATGTGTGTGTGTGTGTGTGTGTGGTGTGTGTGGTCTGTGTGTGGTGTGTGTGTGTGGTCTGTGTGTGTGTGTGTGTGTGTGTGTGGGTGGGTGTGACCTTCCAGAGTGGATCTGAGCGCTGAGCAGTTTTATATTAGAAAGAACAAGGGCAGAAGATCTCCCTGTGGACGGAATTCTCATTCCACAGTGTCGCACTGATGTGTGCGTGTGCATGTGTGTGTGTGTGTGTGTGTGTGTGTGTGACTGAGAGTAAGCAACCAAGCAGGGGCTCAAGGCCTGACGGTATTGGATCAGTTTAAGACTGGTGTCGAAATCTAAGGAGGAGCACAGCAGTGGTGGAGGGAGCAGGATGGGAGGGGAGGGGAGAGAGGGGAGGAGAGAGGAGGAGAGGGGAGGGGAGAGGAGAGAGGAGAGAGGAGAGGGGAGAGGGGAGGAGAGGGGAGAGAGGAGAGAGGAGGAGAGGGGAGAGAGGAGAGGGGAGAGAGGAGAGGGGAGGGTGAGAGGAGAGGGGAGGAGAGGGGAGAGGAGAGGGGAGGGGGGGAGAGCCAGGTGATCTATCTGTAGATCTCATTATCCCTCAGTACTGGCTGACATTCTCCTTTACCACATGACCAGGCAGTCGGGTGCCCATTATACCCTGATGTCATATACGACATGAGAGAGAGAAAGAGCAGGAGGGGGAGATAGATAGAAGATAGGTGTGTGTGTGTGTCTGTATATATATAGAGAGAGAGAGACAGATAGAAAATAGATAGACGTAGAAAGCGATAGAAAGATAAAAGGAAGCATTGAGAGAGAATGAAATGGCTAGAGAGAAGGCGCAAACGTTCAGAAAGCGAAGAGAGAGGGAGGGGCAGGTGACTAGCAGCCACAGCGCGGCCACCAGGCACCAGCTAGACAAGCAAGGTCATAGCCAGACACTAATCACATTAAAATTCCTCAATTACGACAGAACACATGTCTCACTCGCTCTCTCTCAACCCCCCCCTTCTCCCCATCCCTCCCTCTCTCTCTCTCTCTCTCTCTCTCCGAGGTCAGACAGTCATGTGATGTCGTTCTTTCCCTCCTGACCTGTCTGCAAGCATGACCTACAGGCCCCTCCTCTCTCTCTCTCCCTCCCTCTCTTACCTCATGTCGGCTCTCTCCTCTCTCTGACTCATCTCATCTCCCCTCCCGCTTCCCAGGAGCCTCAGCAAGACTCCTCATCCACGTATGACACTTCAGACATTACCCAGAATTCTTCATAGACATCCCCATTGCCCTGGTCTCTCTCTCTCTCTCTCTCTCTCTATCTCTCTCCCCCCATGTCTCTATTTTCCTAACAACCCTAGTTACTGTCACGAAAAAATACATAGGCGGCACCGACACATTCTCAACTCTATGACTATATTTGGAAAAGACCAAAATGGAAAGTGCAAAATGCAATCAGACTGTAGAGTACACATCTCTGTGTGGGTCTGTCACCACTGCCTCAGGGCTTGGCCAGGGCCAGGTCCGTGTGACCCAGCACATTCATTCTGACATCTACAACCTCCTTCCCTCCTCCCCCGGGTCTCGCAGCACGCCTCCAGCCCCGTTCCAAGCGGACCGTCTCCCAGGACGGAGCGGCGAGGGGGCCGCTGCGGTCGGCGGTGTGGTCAGGAGGGCTCAGTCACCGTCACCCCTCTCACCTCGTCCCCCAGCAGACCCCCGGGTTACCGCGACGAGCAGTGTGTCGGCGGGAGACGGAGCCCGTTCTTCTGTAGCCAACGACAACACTGGAATACTGTGTGGCTTGGCTGCCTGTCTGTCCGTCCATCTGTTTAACTTCTCAGGGGGACCGAAGCCACCCGACCGTTCAGCCGTGGTGCGGAAAGGTGGGAAACTGGAGGAACGGAAGGGGGGGGGCAGGAGGGGGTCGGAGGTGGTGGGAGGTGGTGGGAGCGGGAGGGAGGGCAGGGGTGTTGGGTGAGAGCGGGAGGGGGAGGGAAGGAGGGGCGTGGACTAGAAGTAAAGCGTGTCCGTCGGCATGACTGCTGTTTCCGTCCTGATCCCTGTCCTGAGGTGATCGTATCATGACTTCAGAACCAGGGAACGTTAAGTGGGCATTAACCAACGGCAGTTGGTCGGGATCAGTGACGGCTCAGTGGACTGGCGGAGCCGGGCCACATTCCTGTCCTGTGAGGCGCGGTAACAGCACCGCCTCGTTAAGATCCAGAACCGGGCCTCACACACACCCTGGAGGTCAGCACCTCAGTATCAACCATCACCATGGTGACATCCTCCTCCTACTGTTACACTTCCACTATTATTATTACACTGTTCCGAGTGCAGTTCCCACTTATATTACCAGTCATACAGTATCAGTATTATTTGACAGTACCATTAAAGTGTTTTGAAAACATCCCCCCCCTCCCCTGCAGCCGAAGGTCTAACTCATGTGTCGGTGTGCGAGGCTGGCCCCTGCAGTCTCGTGGAGGACGCTTTATTTATGCCTCCCTCTGCCCCTGTGGAGCTGCCAGATTAGAGAACCATTAATATGATGCATGTTTAATGTCTGCTCAGAGCACAGGGGCCGCCGCGCCTGGCAGCAGCCAGCAGTCGAATGGAGCCGTCCTTCTCTTTGAACGACCCGCCTGCTTTTTACGACTGGGACCCGCGCGCACCGTACGCATGCTGCTCCTGTCCTGACACAGGGCTGGCTGGCCTTCCGCAGTGCCGTCTGGGTGTGGACCAGCCAGCGTGGAGCAGACGAGACGAGCTCCATGATCCCCCTGTCCTCTCCTAAGAGACGCCCCACCCAGCACAGGCTGCTGAGGAACAGCGTAGCGGCTGTCTCGGTGCTGAAACCCTCTCTCCCTTCCCCCTCCGCTTCTCAGGATCAGCGATCGCTGCTGCCGTACAGGATGAGTCACAGGTGGTTTTGTTTTTTTGCGTGTGTGTGTGTGGTTATGTGTTTGAGAGCGTGAATGTGTGTGTGGGAGGGTTGCGTGTATGGCTGTGTGTGCTTGATTGTGTGTGGGTGGGTGTGTGTGCTTGGTTGTGTGTGGGTGTGTGTGCTTGGTTGTGTGTGTGGGTGTGTGTGCTTGGTTGTGTGTGTGGGTGTGTGTGCTTGGTTGTGTGTGTGTGTGTGTGCGTGGTTGTGTGTGTGGGTGTGTGTGTGTGTGTGTGTGTGTGTGGGGGTTATAATGTTGAAACACATGGTGGCCAGGAGGATCATCCCCGTTTCGCTTCCTCATCAGCTGAGTCAAAACACAGGAACCAAAACCACAACACAGGTGCCATGGAAACGTCCACAGTTCTGCATTTCCCCATAATGACACCGTTCATTAAAGTTCACAACAGGAGGGTACTAGTTAAAAACGTTCAGAATGACCCGTTTCCGACGCTGAAAGTTTTCCAAGACTTGACCTCTGATCTCCCATGACTCAGCAGACTCCACAAGCAGGCTGATGTTCTGAAACAACAGCAGCATCTCATGGCAGCGTTCCACGTGAGGTGAGAAAGGGCAGAACTGATGGAGTGGAGGCCTGAGGCTCCGCAGAGAGCTGCTCACACACACACACACACACTCACACACTCACACACTCACACACTCACACACTCACACACTCACACACTCACACACTCACACACTCACACACACTCACACACTCACACACACACACACACACACACTCCCCCTCTCCCAGCACAGAGAGGTGATCTGAGCCTGGCTTAACTGCCCCAGCAGCAGCGGTGGAGGCTGGTTTTCCATGAGCGAGTCCCTGGTCAGGAAGGTTTAGCGTTTACACTCAGCCAGCGCTCTCGCCTGGCGGCCATGTTCTAATATGTTTATAATCATCTGGAGCTGGCGTGAGGAAAACACGGCCGGGAACGCCATGGTGATGTCGTTAGTGCACACACTGAGGAGACCACAAAGACCTCGCTTAGTTCTCTCTTTCTTTCTTTCTCTCTTTCTTTCTCTCTCTCTTTCTTTCTTTTAGTTTCTCTGTTGGTCTTGTCTGTTAATATTTGTCATGGTTTCTGCTTCCCCCCCATTTCTTTCTGTTTCTCCAGCCCAGATGTTTATTTACCTTTCTTTTGCTCTCTCTCCCACACTCCCTCTCTCCTCTCTCCCTCCGGTCATCTCTCTGTCCCACAGACCCTGGTGCTAGATCTTCATCAGGTCAGAGGTTCCTCCCAGCTCAATAAGGAAGCCTCGTTGAGTCCATCAACGAGAGAATCAGTGGGAGAATAAATTCTCCAGCCCTGTAATCTGATCAGGATGGAGAGGTGATGAAGAGGGCAGATTATCACCTCGGAGATCAGCCCTACGATAAACCCTGAGCTCCCATAGGCCACGGCAGGCAAGGGGACAAGGGTACCACCTTCCTATTGGCTACTGCAGCCTCCACCACCTTTCTATTGGCTACCAGTTAACAGTACATTCCCAAAACATGGCTTTCCTGATTACGGTTACTTCTCCATAGGTCATCTACTCTTCAGAAGAGAATCATTTAGGTTGTTTTATTGGGTGAGAGTCAACAGCAATCTGCCCAGTAGTGAATAACCTACATGTTAAGTAGAGCGTCATTCATAAGTAACTGGTGTCAAAACTCTGTGCTGGACAAAATCTTGTCAGTAAATCTATAGCTACGGCCTGTGGTGGTCATTTGGATAAGGATTTGCACAAAGCTGTAACTCAGTAAAAACACAGTTCTTTCTTTGTCATGGACCTATACAGTACACTAGTGATCCTTCAAGATCGCCACAGGGTGAAGGTGAACTCCACAGAGCCTAAAGAAAGGTTTCAGCGAATCGATACACACAATGTCTAAAGGCCGTTTCCTGCTACAAATACTGTAACCTTCAATAGTACCCTGAGTACGGTAACCTTCCATGTTGTCCCTCAAGTGTTGTTCCCCCATTCACACAACATCCTTCTTCCTGGAACTCATAACAAGATAGACCTCAGATAAAGACTACATAGTGACACGCACACACACACACACACGTGCGCAAACACACACACTTGTGCATGCACACACACACTTTAGAAGGAACACGACATAGCAGTTTTTTTTATACGCTCTCCGCATTTCCTAGCAACAAAGAGTCCATTGACTCACAACAAGGCTGCTCTTTTATTTCCACTGCTCTGGTTTGGGAGCGCAGTTTCAATCGCCTCGCAGGTATTTGGTGTTGAAAAAAAAACGTTTTCCTAACGTTATTGTATTAGCCAATACTGCTAGCTGTGGCACTGTGCTAAGTGTTCTCAGACCGGGGCCAGGTAACCAGGCCCAGATGTTCTGAACGCCAGCCCAGGATCTGGCTCAGCCCCGTCCCACGCCAGTTATAGGTACCGGGTCTCTCCCCCGGTGGGAAACAGAAATGGGATTTCAGCCTCCTTTGTTTTCGGTCTTCAAAGCATGGGTCTCAATAGAAACCCCAAAGCAGTCAATTGTGTCCGTCGGTTTCTACCGCGTTTAAATGGAGACCTTCGACTGCGTGTTGGGTGGAAAAGCTGAGTGTGTGTTACTCACGGGACACAGTGTCCGACTTATTTAGACGGAGGGACCGGAAAACCTCGCGGTGCGTTTCATTGTTCCAGTCCTCCCTCTCCCTCTCTCTTTGTACCACAGGCTGAGTCAGAGCTGGGGCATTAACACTGGCGTTCCTGTGAGACGCTCCACACAGAGCTCTCTGACCCTCACCCCCCCCCTCCCCTGTGTGCCCCCATTCAGATCCATTTCCCCTCCTCACCTGCCCTCCTGACTCCCCATACTACCCTTGAGAACACCCCCCCTCTCCTCTACTCTACATAGGACCTGGGGTCAGGCTCATGCAGATAACATGTTGAATCTAAATGAACTGGGGAGGGGGGAGGGGGGGTGTTCTGGTGCTGCATAACCATGTGCTGCCTCACTTTGTCCCAGAATAGTCTTGTTTGTGTAATATCCTTCAGTCTACTGGAACACTGGCAACGACCAGTGCCACAACTCTTTATTATTTTATGTATTATTAAGATGCTGCGCGCTTCTGTGGAAGCTCTGAGTCAGACTTTAGCTCAGCAGGTTGGTGCTTCGATGAGGAGGATCCAGGGTGGAATCCCTTCCCAGAATGCTCCAGGCAGCAGTGGCTTCAGCTGCAGCATTCCTGAGGTAACGACGTTACGGGGATCCTAAACACTGTCACAGGACCGATGGATGTAGGGACGCACTGTGATGCCACCGTCCCCAGACCCACAGAGTCCCACAGAGAGTAGGGGAGAGGAGAGAGGAGGAGATGGTATAGGGTCGAGAGGAGGAGAGTAAAGGGGCGAGGAGAGAGGAGAGAGTGAGGAGAGAGGGAGAGGAGAGAGTAGGGGTGAGGAGAGAGGAGAGAGTAAAGGGGTGAGGAGAGAGTAAAGGGGCGAGGAGAGAGGAGAGAGTAAAGAGAGGAGAGAGTAAAGAGAGGAGAGAGGTAAAGAGAGGAGAGAGTAAGAGGGAGGAGAGAGTAGAGAGTAAAGAGAGAGGAGAGAGAGAGGAAGAGTAGGAGAGAGGAGGAGAGAGGAGGAGAGAGGTAAAGAGTGAGGAGAGAGGAGAGAGTAAAGGGATGAGGAGAGAGGAGAGAGTAGAAGGGGCGAGGAGAGAGGAGAGAGTAAGGGGCGAGGAGAGAGGAGAGAGTAAAGGGCGAGGAGAGAGGAGGAGAGTAAAGGGGCGAGGAGAGAGGAGAGAGTAAGGTGAGGAGAGAGGAGAGAGTAAAGGGGCGAGGAGAGATGGAGAGAGAGGAGAGAGTAGGGGCGAGGAGAGAGGAGAGAGTAAAGGGGAGAGAGAGGAGGAGAGAGTAAAGAGTGAGGAGAGAGTAAAGAGAGAGGAGAGAGTAAAGGGGTGAGGAGAGAGGAGAGAGTAGAGGGTGAGGAGAGAGGAGAGAGTAAAGGGGCGAGGAGAGAGAAGAGAGTAAAGGGGTGAGGAGAGAGGAGAGAGTAAAGGGGTGAGGAGAGAGGAGAGAGTAAAGGGGTGAGGAGAGAGGAGAGTAGGGGCGAGGAGAGAGGAGAGAGGTAAAGGGGCGAGGAGAGAGGAGAGAGTAAAGGGGCGAGGAGAGAGGAGAGAGTAAAGGGGCGAGGAGAGAGGAGAGAGTAAGGGGTGAGGAGAGAGGAGGAGAGCAACACTAAGAGCCATCTCTTGGTTTCCACAGACTATTTAGTCAGAATTCATTACGGGTGAAAATAGACTGTTGTAATTGGTGAGTCTGGACCGCAGCAGCTGTGAGACGGAGGGCCTGTTGGACACAGATAACTACAGACAGACTGACAGACGGGCGGAGCACTGACACAGAAGCAGTGTCCAGTCTGGGAGGAACGCAGGCAGGTTCAGTCAGTCAGTATGCTTCAGCAGTGCTCTCAGTTCCTCACCCTCTCAGACACAGGGCCTGTCCAAACACACATCCTCCAGAACCTGGTTAGACACTCTGCCTTATCCAGCCCCCCCTCACCGTGCCTACAGCCAGTATGCGGTCATGTTGACTCCCCTGCAAGCATGGATCATCACCCCCCTTCCTCCCACACACACCTACCTACAGCCCTAACTTCCCTTAACGAGTCATCCACGTCACGAGTGTTCCATGAATGCAGCTGCTGTGATGGAGAGGACCTCCAGGCTGCTCCCTGTCCAGTGGTTCTCTCTGCACGGCTGAGGAACAGCTCCAACAGCTCCAGATGACTCAATTGAAGCCAACAGGAGCTGAGCTGGTTCTATGCCTCAGGGACTAACCCTCATTTCCACCTTTGAAACACGGTCATGTCTCCATGTCCACTGAAGATTCTCAGTGCCAGAGAGGAAGGGGGCCTGTGAATGCTGGTGAAACAGACCAGGAGAGCTGAGGGCGATGCCTCTGGTAACCCCTCCCCCCTCCCAGCTGTCTCACATCACAGTGATGTGTTGTTACAAGGCCAGAATAATGAAAACTACTGTCAGAGGATCTGTGCACTGGGGGAGGAAGGGGGGGAGGGGTGAGGGTCGACCAGGCCAGGAGAGGAACCTTGGAGCTGATAAGAAGAAGAACATGGCCTGGCCTTGGCTTCCAGCAGAACAGCCCCTGCCTGACTCTTGTCCCCACCCTGACCAAGGACAGACTGCCCTGCTGTGACATCATCACCGTCAGCAGAAGTCATCTTGTCTGGGAATCTCAGTTCTTCCACTCGTGGCATTCCAACCTTACTTAAGCAATCATAAACTTCTAGACTGGAGACGGAGGTTCCATATGGAGACATAACTTGAATTCTCTGCTCTGCTCCTCCAACACGTCACCTCTCTCAGTGACTGCTCTGCTCCTCCAAGATGTCACCTCTCTCAGTGACCGCTCTGCTCCTCCAACACGTCACCTCTCTCAGTGACTGCTCTGCTCCTCCAAGACGTCACCTCTCTCAGTGACCGCTCTGCTCCTCCAACACGTCACCTCTCTCAGTGACTGCTCTGCTCCTCCAAGACGTCACCTCTCTCAGTGACTGCTCTGCTCCTCCAACACGTCACCTCTCTCAGTGACTGCTCTGCTCCTCCAAGATGTCACCTCTCTCAGTGACCGCTCTGCTCCTCCAAGACGTCACCTCTCATAGTGACTGCTCTGCTCCTCCAACACGTCACCTCTCTCAGTGACTGCTCTGCTCCTCCAACACGTCACCTCTCATAGTGACTGCCTTGCTCCTCCAAGACGTCACCTCTCATAGTGACTGCTCTGCTCCTCCAAGACGTCACCTCTCTCAGTGACTGCTCTGCTCCTCCAACACGTCACCTCTCTCAGTGACCGCTCTGCTCCTCCAAGACGTCACCTCTCTCAGTGACCGCTCTGCTCCTCCAAGACGTCACCTCTCTCAGTGACCGCTCTGCTCCTCCAACACGTCACCTCTCTCAGTGACTGCCCTGCTCCTCCAAGACGTTAGGGACTCATCTCAACACTCCAGAAAACACACAGGTTCGGTGCAGAAATGATTGTTTGTGTGTGTGTCTGTCGGCAGAGAAGCTATTATAGTAGCCTGTTGATTTAACTTCCCTTGCCTACGGGGAGAGCTTGTGTGTGTGTGTGTGTGCGAGCTGACACTGACACTGACACACACACTCGCATGCATGCTCACACACACACACACCAGCATTGCCTTTTGTCTTAATAGCTTTGATGATAAATTGTCTCAAGACTGGATTACACCGGAGTCAGAATGACTAGCATGAACAACAGTCATCCTATCCATCACGATGAGTAACTCCCCCCTCCCTCCTCCCTCACCCAAACAGGAAACAGATACCCCTCGGACTTCCTCTCGTCCTCCCTGATAACCACTGCCCTTTTCTCTCTGCCTCTCTGCCTCCAAAACAAACAGATAAATAATCACCCCTGCTCTAATTATTAAATGCGTCTTCCCTAATGAGCCCGCTCGTTAGCTGCAGTGATTGCTGTTTGCCGATGGTTTTAATTTGATCTTTATGTCCTCGCGTTACCCCCGCTGACTACTAATCGGCCTCTCCGTAGTAAACAAAGAAACTTTGTTCTCATTTGGATGAGAGAGATGGGCCCTTCACTATTGATCTTCCACCACCACGGACGGGGCGTGGTCGTGAGAAACACCTGGTACTGTCTGGAACAGAGCAGAGGTTAGGTCTGAGCACAGAGCAGAGGTTAGGTCTGAGCACAGAGCAGAGGTTAGGTCTGAGCACAGAGCAGAGGTTAGGTCTGAGCACAGAGCAGAGGTTAGGTCTGAGCACAGAGCAGAGGTTAGGTCTGAGAACAGAGCAGAGGTTAGGTCTGAGCACAGAGCAGAGGTTAGGTCTGAGCACAGAGCAGAGGTTAGGTCTGAGCACAGAGCAGAGGTTAGGTCTGAGAACAGAGCAGAGGTTAGGTCTGAGCACAGAGCAGAGGTTAGGTCTGAGAACAGAGCAGAGGTTAGGTCTGAGCACAGAGCAAAGGTTAGGTCTGAGCACAGAGCAGAGGTTAGGTCTGAGAACAGAGCAGAGGTTAGGTCTGAGAACAGAGCAGAGGTTAGGTCTGAGCACAGAGCAAAGGTTAGGTCTGAGCACAGAGCAGAGGTTAGGTCTGAGAACAGAGCAGAGGTTAGGTCTGAGCACAGAGCAGAGGTTAGGTCTGAGCACAGAGCAGAGGTTAGGTCTGAGCACAGAGCAGAGGTTAGGTCTGAGCACAGAGCAGAGGTTAGGTCTGAGCACAGAGCAGAGGTTAGGTCTGAGCACAGAGCAGAGGTTAGGTCTGAGCACAGAGCAGAGGTTAGGTCTGAGCACAGAGCAGAGGTTAGGTCTGAGCACAGAGCAGAGGTTAGGTCTGAGCACAGAGCAGAGGTTAGGTCTGAGAACAGAGCAGAGGTTAGGTCTGAGCACAGAGCAGAGGTTAGGTCTGAGCACAGAGCAGAGGTTAGGTCTGAGCACAGAGCAGAGGTTAGGTCTGAGCACAGAGCAGAGGTTAGGTCTGAGCACAGGTAATCGTACAGCTGGACATCCAGCTCCCAGGAGTGAAACGTGAGTGGGGTGTCTTGATGAACACGACGCCCTGTGCTTAACCGAACACAACACCCGCAAAACAAGCCGGAAGAGTGTTAGCTCTCAAAAACCACGTGCACACACACACGCTGACCTTCTGGTCAACTGCGACAGAACCCCGGAGCGTGCGTGCGTGTGTGCTGGCTGGGAATGTTGTCATTCCGCCCAGCTAGCAGGGAGAGTTTGTTAAGAGTCTGAGACAGCAGGATATTCATCAGATTAAAGATCCAGACAGGACACCGCCACAGACAACACTGGGCCCCTGGAAAACACAAGCTGCTTTGAAGAGATATGTCGCAAGCATAAACAGCTCCTTGGGCTACTGTGTGCCGATCCTACAGTCACACAGAGAGAGAGTGATTCAGCGCTGCTTCCTGGGAGAGGCCTTGGTGCCTCTGTGGCAGCGCGGCACAGATGGTGAGGGTTGGAAGAGAGAGGGTGATGGGGTGATGCAGGTGGGGGGCACAGTGGAGCTGATCAGGTTGATGTGCCATTCACCCAGTAAGGGGATGGTTGTGAGACAGCGTGTGTGTGTGTATGTGTTTGTCAGTAACCTTCAAGGACCAACCTTCAACTGTACAGTATTTGAGCGTGTGAGTGTGTGTGTGTGTGTGTGTGTGAGGAACTCACCCGGTGGGGGTCGTACCCCGGGCCTGTGTGTGTGCGTGTGTGTGTGAGGGACTCACCCGGTGGGCG
This sequence comes from Mallotus villosus, assembly GCA_903064625.1. Classification (NCBI taxonomy): domain Eukaryota; kingdom Metazoa; phylum Chordata; class Actinopteri; order Osmeriformes; family Salangidae; genus Mallotus; species Mallotus villosus. Next base: position 224,845 of record CAEFZP010002617.1, read on the forward strand.
TCGTACTCCAGGCCTGTGTGTGTGTGTGTGTGTGTGTGAGGGACTCACCCGGTGGGGGTCGTACTCCGGGCCTGTATGTGTGTGTGTATGAGTGTGTGTGTGTGTGAGGGACTCACCCGGTGGGGGTCGTACTCCGGGCCTCGGCGCCGGGCCTCC
>CAEFZP010002617.1:230000-249037 GCA_903064625.1 Mallotus villosus
TCTCTCTCTCTGTCACATCTCTGTAACTACCTCGCCCATCTCGACACGTTTCTCATTTTCCCCAGAAAGCCTTAATTGTGCTTCTTAAATGAGAGAAGCCAGCCTCTTCAAGCAGTTCAGCTGGAGGAGCTCAAATTAGGGTGGTGTGTTGAATACCAATCAGAGCTATTTAAGATGTTCCTCTGGAAGGGTTCGGTCGCTCCTGCTCTCTCTACCTCTCTCCCGACTCACAAAACCACCGTGCCACTCAGACCTGTTGCTAAGCTACTGGATGCAACAGTAGGGAACCATTAAAAGGATGGTTCGCTGTGTGTGTGTGTGTGTGTGTTTGTGCGCGCCTCGGTACGTGTGCGTGTCTCCCTGTGTGTGTGTGACTCGCGCGTACAAGCACGCACATACGTCCTTTGTGCGGAATGTATTTTCAATGAGAAGTTCTTGAGCAAATATGAGAGGCAGAGGAGGGGGGGAGAAAGAGGGAACAGGAGAGAGAGAGAGGGGAGGATGGAGGGGGGAGAGAGACAGAGGGAGAGGAGATGGGGGGGGAGAGAGAGAGGGGAGGATGGAGGGGGGGGAGAGAGAGAGAGAGGGGAGGATGGAGGGGGGGAGGAGAGAGAGAGACAGAGGGAGAGGAGATAGGGGGGGGAGAAAGAGAGGGGAGGATGGAGGGGGGGAGAGAGAGAGAGAGGGGAGGATGGAGGGGGGGAGAGAGACAGAGGGGAGGAGGAGGGGCGGAGAGATAGACAGGGGGGAGGATGGAGGGGGGGGGAGAGAGACAGGGGGGGAGGATGGAGGGGGGAGAGAGACAGAGGCTGATGAAAGCGAGGGAACAGGAAGGGCCGAGGGAGACGAGTGCCACTTGTACTCTGCGCTCGAAATTAGGCCCGGTGAATCAGACCGACCGGGGGTCTCCGGAAGCCCTCCCGCTTCCTCTCTCTCTTCGCTTTCCCTCACCACCTCCCGCTTTCCCTCACCCCCCGCTCTGGTGTGTGCTCCGCTTTCCCTCATCCCCTGCTCGAGTGTGTGCCTCTCTCTCACCCTCTCCCCCTGGTCCCTCGCTCCCTAAGATTCTCCGTCCTTACATCGATCATCAAATGTTTTCTCTCTCCACTGTCCACCTCTGTGCTCTCACATTTAGACTTCCATTTGAACCCAGGTCCCCAGTCTGGCCACCAGCAAGAAGAGGAAGAGGAGGAGGAGGAGGAGGAGGAGGAGGAGGAGGAGGAGGAAGACTGGAGGAAGACTCGAGGAACAGGTTGTCAAGGAAAGCGCAGCACTTAGGCAGCACAGTTTGGCACACTTTAAAAGCACGAGCGTGTGTGTGTATGTATGTGTGTACATGTGTGAATATGTATTTGTGTGTGTTCATGTGTGTGCGTGAATGTGTGTATGTGTGAGAGAGAGAGAGAGAGAGAGAGGAGAGGAGGAGAGAGAGAGAGAGAGAGAGAGAGGGAGGGAGGGAGAGATAGTGAGGGAGATAAAGAGATAGAAAGGGAGGGAGAGACGGAGAGAGGGAGGGAAAGAAAGCAAGCGTACGCCGGGCGTCGTAGCACTCATTCAGCTCACAGAATGGCTGATTAATTAAGAGGGAGAAAAGCACTCCAGCGCTCACCCAACCAACACTAAAAGCTTTTCTTCCCCATCTATTGATTTCTATAATTATTTGGATGGCAGGCCCACTGGATTGCGAGAGAGCAGGAGAGAAGTCCAAACTACAGCTCCTCTCTATGGGAGAGAAGCTCCATTATCCATCTGAGGAGGTGCTCTGTGTGCCGCGGAAAGAAAGGAACACGAGGAGAGAGAGGAGAGGAGAGACGAGAGGAGGAGAGGGAAGAGGTGAAGAGAAGCTAGGAAAACAGGGGCGAGGAGAGGAGGGGAGGGGAGAAGAGAGGCTAGGAGAAAAGGAGAGAGAACAGGAGAGCAGGGGAGCAGGCAGACAAACAGGGGAGAGGAGAGGAGGGGAGAAGAGAGGCTAGCAGAGGAGAAAAGAAGAGAGAACAGGAGAGCAGGGGAGCAGGCAGGCAAACGGGGGAGAGGAGCGGACTCGTGTTTTGTCAGCGTGATGTGGAGGGCCCTGGGTAGAGTGTGTTGTTCAGTCTTGTAGTTTGTGTAGAGCAGCGTCCATGGAGGAGGGCAGCTCTGTTGAATGGCCACCTCATCATCCTGTCTCTACCTTCCCCTCTCTGAGGGTTTCTCTACTGTACACTCTCTCTCCCTCTCCTCTCTCATCCCCATCCCTCTCCTCTGCTCCCTCTCATCCCATCCCTATCCTCCATCTCCTCCCTCTCTCCTCCTTCACCCCCAATCCTCCCTCCACCTCTCTCTCACCATCCCTCTCCTCTCTACACCCTCTCTCCCAGGCCTCTCAGGGGACTCAATGATTACTTTCTAATTGGACGAGAGCGCCCTGGAGGTCGTGGTTGTTATAGTAACTTGTGGAAGCGCGCAGGGTCGGCCTCTTCAGTCGTGGAGGGGCTGCACTTGGTCGTAGGCGAAGGGGAGGCGAGTGGGGGAGGACAACACAAGGACCCACTCTCCTCCACAAGGACCCCTCAAGAGCTGCCGCTCCTTTCATCCCTCCAGCCCATCCGGCCTCCACCCTTCAGTCAGATGAAAGAGAGGAGCGGACGAGGAGGAGGTGCATTTTGGGAGGGGGAGGGGGGGGGAGGGGGCCTGGAGGGTCTAGCGTCCGGGCGATAAGAGGATGGAGGGAGGACGAGGAAGAATGGAGCTTTGTGGGGACTGTGGGACTGTGGGGACGGAGGGAGTCGCGGCCACAATAACAGGCTACTCTTCCTCGTCCTCCTCTTCCTCATCCTCTCTGTCCAACCTCACAGAGGTAGTCTGGGACCGTGCCACTCTGGAACCCCTCGGACTCTCTCCTCGAAACACCTCCCTCGGGAGGGCTCCGTCAGAAAGTTGAAAGTGAAAGTGCGTAACTGTACAGGCAAATCCATCACGGATGCATATGATATGTAATAAATATCAAGTGTAGCTACCGTGGCTCTCTCCCCTCCAGATAGGGGGGCGACATTCATCACCACTTCCTGGAAACACAGCTCACGGAGCCTGGTGATGGAACGCTGCTCTCTGATTGGCTGGCGTTAATCGATAGCTGGTGGGACTGTGTCGAGTGTGTGTGTGTGTGTGCGTGTGCATTTGTATGCACGTGCGCGCGTGGATGCACCTGTGTGTGTGTGTGTGTGTCTTTGTGTGCGTGTGTTTGCAGGGGAGATAACCACCTTGGGGTGGTCTTGTCTCCCTCAGCGCAGCAGTAGAGAAATGAGGGCAGATTGGTGGATAGACAGACAGGAATATAGAGAGAATAAACACAGGAGACAGTAATATAGGAGAGGACAGTGTACACACAGGAGACAGTAATATAGGAGAGGACAGTGTACACACAGGAGACAGTAATATAGGAGAGGACAGTGTACACACAGGAGACAGTAATATAGGAGAGGACAGTGTACACACAGGAGACAGTAATATAGGAGAGGACAGTGTACACACAGGAGACAGTAATATAGGAGAGGACAGTGTACACACAGGAGACAGTAATATAGGAGAGGACAGTGTACACACAGGAGACAGTAATATAGGAGGGGGCCCTGTACACACAGGACATGGTAATATAGATGTACAAAATACGAAGCACATACCAAAACACACACTCGTCATCACCGACACACCCCCACACACACACACACAGACACACACACACACAGAGAACACGTGCAGCCAGACACGCTTCTGGATTATACGGCTGCCAGTCCATTCGTTCAGTTTCAAACTGCCCCGTTCCGATTGGCTCTGGAGTGAACGGCCCCAGACTCACCTGTCGGGGGAGACGGGGGCGGTGTGGGGCGGAGTCCTCTGCTTGTTGACCTTGGCGTACAGTCCGTCCAGCGCCTCCTCGGGGGCGGGGTGCGGGGCGTGGGCGCTGGCGGGGGGGGCGCTGGGGGGAGGGCGTGCGGGCGGAGTAGGGCGAGCGGGGAGGGGACTGGCGCTCCCGGAAGTTGTTGATGCGCGCGTAGTTCGGGTCGCCGTCGTCGTCCTCCACGTCGGGGGGCGGGCCGCGGCCACGGGCCTGGCGGGTCTCGCAGCTCCGAGTGCTTGGCCTCGATCCTGACACACCCACAGACACACACAGAGAGAGTTGGTGTTGTGACAGAGTGAGCCGGGGTCAGGGCGAGGGGGAGAGGCCAGCTGGCCGATCACCCACCTCTCTCTCTCCTCCTTCATCCTCTCCAGCTCGTCGTCGCTCAGCACCTCGGAACGCTGTCTCTGCAGCCCCGCCTTCGCCTCTGCCTTCAGCTCCGCCTTCTTCTTACCAAACCTGGAGAGACACACAGATATGAGAGAGAGAGAGATGAGAGAGAGAGAGAGAGAGGAGAGAGAGAGAGAGAGATAGAGAGAGAGAGAGAGAGAGAGAGAGAGAAAGAGATGACTAGCTGACTAGGGCTGAAGATTCAGATTCACATTATAATGACTAAATGTCAATGTAATTATCACTAGTCCCACAGTCATTCAGTGGCAGGGGAGTGTGTGTGAGGTGTGTGTGTGTGTCAGTGATAGTGTGTGTGTGATGAGTGTCGAGACCGATGTTGTGTTAACATGAATCATCTCCGCTTCGCAGGACGACTCATACACTCCATTCTGTTCTCACATCTCAAGTGCGAGTGTGTGTGTGTGTGTGTGTGCACAGACGGAGTCCGGCAGAGCAGAAGTTGTTCAACTCACTGTATCAATGTCAGATGAAACACAAGTCATCCCCCTCAGCCAAACACACCAGTGATAAGTCATAACATCACCACACACACACATTATCTGATCAGAACGATCCTGCTTAAAATGGATCCCACACTCAGACAGTCTTCATCTACCAGTCCCCTATTTACTAGCACAGCAGACACTAAGCAATAGCAGTCCACTTCCCAGTCCACTTCCCAGTCCACTTCCCAGTCCACTTCCCAGTCCACCTCCCAGTCCACCTCCCAGTCCACCTCCCAGTCCACTTCCCAGTCCCCCCCCCCAGTCCACTTCCCAGCCAACCCCCCAGTCCACCCCCAAGTCCACTTCCTAGTCCACTTCCTAGTCCACTTCCCAGTCCACTTCCCAGTCCACCCTCCAGTCCACTTCCCAGTCCACTTCCCAGTCCACTTCCCATCACTCTCCTGCTCGGCCCTCACGGGGGAACATCACATCTGATGTACTTGTTGTTGTACCTAGATGGAGCCATCACTTCTAGTGCTGATGCTTGTCACCACAAGCATTGCTGTTTCCTTCCTGTCAATCAAGACACTGACTTTTACATTTTACATTGACACTTTTTGGGGCATGCGCCTGTGTGTGCTTGTGTGTTTGTGTGTGCGCGTGTGTGTGTGTGCGGTGATCTCATGCTGCCGCGCTTCTGCGTGTGTTTGTCTTCTAGTGTTTTCCTCACAGCATGTTTCACTCTTACTGTATCGGAGAACTGCACACCCACACCCACTCACCTGAGAGTTGTACATGGGCGTGTGTGCGTGTGTGTGTGCTTCTTGGTTTCCCACGGTGACTGTCAGTGGGAGCCTCTCTCTCATCTAGTCCACAGGTCTCTCCAGACAGCAGCGTGACATCATGAGTCTGATGTCTGGTCCATCCTCACAGGTGGGGCCTCACAATCACACACTGTTCTACACCTGACAGAGCCCTGTGTGTTGTAGAGTGTGTGATGTGTGCAAGAGAGAGAGAGAGAGAGCATGGAAGTGTGTGTCTGTATGTATGTGTGAGCGTGCGCAAGCAGATCTGAGACATGTCTCTATAGACACCTCTCTGCCATCGACCCTCATCATCTTTCATCACACTGCAGTCACCAGGACACTGTTCGTCACCCTGACGGACGTGGGCCTCACGCCGTCACACGCAGTCTGCCGGTGCGTCACGCACGGTCCAGTCACACAGCGCAGGTCTCCACACGTCCGCTCTGACGGAGAGCAGGGTTCTAGAACCCCCTCTAGATGCCCGCTGAAGAAGACTCACTGTCAATACACTGAACAGAGACCGCGGATAGATAGTATGCCCTCCAAATGCCTGGCCTAGCACACACACAAACTTTCTCCCTATCTCAGTCCTTCCCCTGAATATCTGTATCTCCTCTCTCTCTCCCTCCCTCCCTCTCCCTCCCCCTCCCTCTCCCTCTCTCTCCCTCCCTCTCTCTCCCAATGTAACTTAATGACTATATTTATGTGGTTAGCGGGCTGCTATTTAATCCTGGCCTGGCTGCATGCTCGCCCAGCAGAGCTCCTCAGCCCTCTCATTAGTCCAGGAGGGTCAGGGACCACCGAGACCACCTGCACACTGCTGCTGCCTACACTGTACACTACTGCATATACTACTGTACATACTACCTGCACACTGCTGCTGCCTACACTGTACACTACTGCATATACTACTGTACACTGCTGCATATACTACTGTACACTGCTGCATATACTACTGTACACTGCTGCATATACTACTGTACACTGCTGCATGCCTACACTGTACACTACTGCTATGTACTACTGTATACTACTGTATGTACACTGCTGCTGCCTATACTGTAGATCTACTATCCTATATCCTACTGTATATCCTACTGTATATACTACTCTATATACTGCTGTACATACTACTGTACACACACAACTGTACATACTACTGTCTACACACTATATATATAACATAGGATACTATACACCCCCCCTGGCCTCCTCTTCATTGGTGAGGATCTGACCATTAGAGGCGTTTAAACCTTCTAAATATATAATGACCCAACATCTGAACCTTGACCTTTACATGATTCATATTTATTTCATGTTTCACAGCCACATTCCTGCATCAGCATGGGGCTCATAAAAAGCTGCATTATTAAAAGCAACATTCTGTGGTTGTTGTGAGAGGCAAAGAGCAACAACAATCTTCTATCTTCTGTGGTGCTGTCTGGGGACAGAGGCCTGTTTGAAATGCTTAATAGGGTTGGGGAGGCCTTCTCTCTTGCCAACACAGGGAGTGTATGAGTGTGTGTGTGTGTGTGTGTGGTGTGTGTGTGTGTGTGTATGTGTGTGTGTGTGTGTGTGTGTGTGTGTGTGTGTGTATGTATGTATGTGTGTGTGTGTGTGTGTGTGTGTGTGTGTGTGTGTGTGTGTATGTATGCGTGTGTATGTGTGTGTGTGTGTGCGTGTGTGTGTGTGTGCGTGTGTGTGTGTGTGTCAGAACTCCCCTCTTATTTTCTAATTAGAGCTACCTGCAGTATACCAGCGATGCTGCTGTGTCTCCCTCTCTCATCCTCTCTCTCCTCCCTTCCCCTCTGTTCCCCTCTCCCTCACCCCTCTCTCAGCCCCTCCCTCCTTTTCTTGTACATCTCTTCCCTCATTCCTCAACCCCCCCCCTCCTCCCCCCAGTGGACTAGCCGAGGGCCAATCCACACTGTGAGGTGAGAGAGGGGTTTCTACTAATTTAATCAGTTTTCCGACCTCCTGCTGTTAGTGTGTGTATAGTGTGTGTGTGTACAGTGTGTGTGTGTACAGTGTGTGTGTACAGTGTGTGTATTATCCGTGAGCGTGTCTCTCCTCCGTGTGACAAATCAGGACTGAGCGTGTCTCTGTGTCTAACACTGGCCTGCAGATCCCCCTGCAAACAGCTGTAGGAGCAGGCTTATGCCTTGAACCACTGTGTGTATGTCTGTGTGTGCGTGTGTACGTGTGTGTGTGTGTGTGTGTGTGTAAACAGCTGAAGTGAAGGGTTAAGTCTCCAGCCTCCAGTGCACACAGAGTCCAGAGTAGATCCCTAGTCTGAGATATAAGAGGGTCAACAGGCAGGCTGAGGATACACAGATCACTACACTACTGATGCCCCCCTACAGGACACACACACACACACACACACACACACCACACACACACACACACACACACACACACACACACACCACACACACACACACACACACCACACACACACACACACCACACACACACACACACACACACACACACCACACACACACAGAAGCACTTCTTAACTCTACAGAAAGGGGGTGTAAAGAGAGTCAACAAGGAAGACACAGAGAAATAAAGACAGAAATAGGCAGAGAGAGAGATAGAGAGAGAGAGAGAGATAGAGAGATAGAGAGATAGAGAGAGATAGAGAGAGATAGAGATAGAGCAGATACTTACATCACATCAGAGAGAGAGAGAGCTGAGAGACTCACATCGGAGGAGAGAGAGAGAGGCAGGCAGGCAGAAAGAAAGACACCGAGAGAGAAACAGTGAGAGAGACAGAGGTTAGAGTGACAGAGGGAAAGGGTGAGATAGAGCGAGAGAGATAGTTAGCTAAAGAGAGGGAGACAGAGAGGTAAGTAGTTGTGGAGGACACCTGCAGACCAGAGGGAAGCCTGACTGGTTTCATCATCTCTCCCAGCAGACTCTCCATATTCATTACTGTCTGTCCTGGGAGTCTGGACTCACACAGACACCACACACACACACACACACGCATCACGCGCACACACACACACACACACACACACACACAACACAGCCACAGGCATGGACAGAAGGCGAGAGGAGGAGAATTGCAAAGAAAGAGAGAAAAGAAAGAATATACACACCAGGGAGACTCGGACAAAGTCCCCCCCCTCGCAGAGAGAAGAGAGGGAGGAGCCATGCGGAAGGAGGAAGAACGTTCCGCGCTCGAGCGGCACAGGGCACGGGGAGGAGGAGGAGGAGGAGAAGAAGAGATGTAGGAATACAGGAAGCCATGTAAGAGGAAGGAGCAGAGCGCTCGTTCTAATCAGGCAGGGAGATGGCACCGGGGCGATGATGTCACAACGCCACCTTTGACCTCTCCCGCCGGCCGGCGAAATAATGAGGCGGCATTGTCATGGCAACCAAATGGGTGCCGGTTCCGGGAAAGCGAACGGACCAATCGGAGGACGCGGGTGCGGAGTCTAGAGGTGAAGGCCCATCAGCCGTGTCTTCGCTAACCACCCCAGTTAACCTTCACACGTCCGGGGCCACGAGCCCAGCGCCGTTAGCGAGCGGATGCGGCGCGCTGATTAGCGCTTGGACACGGGGAAACCCGCTCGGGGGAATAATCAACCAATTAGCATGCGGCGTGCGTGCAAAAAACGATTACTCGAAGGCCCTTCAGTCACAGGAGGAGCAGGTGGACAAGAGGGACGCACCAACGCCCCGAGAAACCAGCGCAGACGTCACTCGCTCAGAGTGCTGTCACTCTTTTCGCGCTTCTGTCCTCCTCCCGCAGCCTTCCCTGGCCACGCCTCCGCGGGATCTGATTGGGGCGACGGTGGCTGTGTGATTGACATGTGTGACATCAGTGGGTGACACCACAAAGACGTCCTTTCTCTGCGCTTGACTGGCGTCTGGCTGGTCCCGCCCCCTCCAGCAGACTCTCTAATTATTACACAATGAGATGCGGCTCTGTCATAGTCGAGGTAGAACAGATGTTAACACCACAGATGCATAACCCTCTCTCTCTCTGTTCCCATCTCTTTCTCTCTATCACTCTTTCTGTCTCTGTCTCTCTCCTCTCTCTGTGTCTCTCTCTCTGTGTCTCTCTCTCTGTGTCTCTGTCTCTTGTGTGTCTCTCTCTCTGTCTCTCTCTCTCTCTGTGTCTCTCTCTCTGTGTCTCTCTCTCTCTGTCTCTACCAGAAACATTCCCATCCAGCGAAGATCTCATCCAGTAAAGTTCTCACTCCAGCGAAGTCCACAACTGACTGAGTCAACCTATTCTGAGTCAACCTATTCTCGCCCTCACTTTGTCTCTGGCAGTTGAAACAACGTTATTGATCTCCATTTCCTGGTGTTGTCAGAGTCATGACAGGTCAGAACCCTTCCTGGAAGAGGCCCGGGGCCTGTCCTCCAGCCAGAACCCCGAGCGGTCCCTCCCTCTGGCCTCAGAAGAGAACACACGGACCACTCACACGGAGAGCTTCTGGCCAGGGCTGCTTCCTGACTCCCGCTGACCAATCAATGGCTTACCAGCCTTGATGTTGAGCCCCAGCTCAGCGAGACGCAGGACCAGGGGAGACCCACCAGAGAGACAGGGGGAGATCATTCAAGACTTGGGATGGCCAGGAGAGAGAGACCAGGCAAAGACAAGCGAAGACCCCCCCAAAAAACAGAAGAGATCATTTAAGACCAGGAGAGATCATTTAAGACCAGGAAAGATGCCTTATACACCAGGAAAGACATGAAAGGGCCAGGAAAGACCAGCAGGGAGCAGGGAGGAGGCGAGGCGAGCGTCAGATTGATCCTGGCATGCCGGCTGTGGAGCGGGGCATTAGAGCAGTATAGATCTGAAGGTTAACACTCAGCCACTCCACACACACAGTCTCCTCCTCTGTTCTCTAAGAGGTGCTTAACCTTTCTCTCTCTCTCGCCGTCTCTCCCTCACATATAGATACACACACACACACACACACACACACACACACAAACAAAAAAGATGCACACACATATGAAACACACACACACACACACTCTCCCTTTCAGCGGCCTCCGAAATAATGGCAGCGGAAGCCAATCAATAGCTCTCCAGTAGATGACGGTCATTCAGGCCATAATTGCGTCCGAGGTGCATTTTCTACAGCAGGAGACATAACTGACCCTTTCATCTGGCAGCCCCCAGCCCGGCAACAGCCCCGGCAACAGCTCCAACAGAACCAGAGGGGCTCCTAATAGCCCCCAGCATGAGGGGGCCCTCCCAGACCACACAATGGAGCACTTCACAAACAGATGTACTGCATTTGGCCAGTGGGAGGGAACTGAAAGAGGAATATGAAGGACAGGGGGCCTACAGTACACACACACACGCACGCAGGTGTACACCCACCCACCCACCCACCCAGACAGACGAGTGAGAGGAGAAACCGTCTCTTTGCCCCGTCGTTAAAGGTCTATGTCGTGTTCCTCTCTGCTCCGTCAGACAAGGTGGTGACAGCAGCGAGGCTGTTAGCTAACGCCGTTACATCTGCACCCGGCCGGCGCCGCCACGGGCCGCCCCCGCGACACGCCACACCTCGGCGGCGGCGGGAACTGGGCGGGCGTCAGGAATACATTAGCGAGTCCTCGCACGCGGTCGCCAGCGAGAGGGGGAGACGGCAGATCGATCGCATCTCGCCGACGCCAAACCTGCTAATTATGTACCGAGACTCCGTCCTGTCTGTCAGGCCGGAGGGATGAAGGACATCAGCGAGACGGGGACGACATGTGAAAGTTGAGAGGCTGGCAGAGTCAGGGATGTCCGTCTGCTCTGGCATGTGAAGAACGTGTGCGCGTGTTTGCGTGTGTGTGTGTGTGTGTGCTCGGGAAAAAGGACACAGTGAGAGAGAGAGAAGGGAAGAAGAGATAGAGAGAGAGAAGAAAGAAAGAGATAGAGAAGGACTAGAGAATGGCAGAGAGCGAAAGAGAGAGAGAATGTCCTTCTGTTCTGGATGTGCGTGCGACGTGTGTGTACTTCGGTGTGCGGGGGTGTGTGTTCTTAGCGTGTGTTTCTGTGTGTGAGAGAGAGAGAGAGAGAGAGAGGAGAGGAGGAACAGAACAGAGGGGGGTGACGGCTTGAGAACAGCCAAATGGATGGCGGTGGTCTCTTGAGCTGAGCACTGGGTTGGGATGAGGACACAGGCCTTCTGGTCGTGCCTGGTTCTGGGTCTGGAGGGAGCGCGGGGGGGGATGGACGTTCTGCTTAGGGCCTGGAGAGAGGGAGGGGCTGGCGGGGCAGACGGACACGGGTCTGGACACTCAGATATCCCAGAAGGCCTTGCCACCACTCTGGTGATGTCTGCCACAGACATACTGTGCTGCCCAGCCTCTCACACTCAGAGAGCTCGGTGACCATGTGGCTTCAGCTTGAAGGCCAGCTCGCCGAGTCGTCGCTCGTCTAGTGCTGTCTGGACGGAGCGAGCAGGAGGCGCGACAGGAGCCGGCCCGACTTGGAGCCCCGACACACAGATGGAGGGACAGAGAGGGAGGGAGAGGTTGAGAGAGAAAGAGAGAGAGAGAGCCATGACCAATCGGGTGATTGATCGGCTCATCCATATGCATGAGGCTCCCGCCAACTGGAACGCGTCGACACGCTGACAGATGATTGACGGGTCGCGCTAACTTGCATCAAGCTCACAGTCATATTAACACGGACTCCCATTAAGGAGATATGATTGTTTTTTAAGATGCATACTATATGTGGCCTAATGCACAAGAAGGTCGTTTTAGGAAGATCAAACTAACAAAGTGTTGAGAGTGTGATCATACTGTAGTCGACTGCCCGGCTGCCTGAATGGTTGTCTGTCTCTGGAGGAAACAGACAAGACAGTCAGAAGGGCTAATAGCATCAATACTATCAATAGCCCTTTAGTCTAGACACCGTCTCTTATTGTTAAACATTGGCCATGTTGCCAATTAGACCAGAGCAGAGCCAGACCAGACCAGACGGACATGGTGAGAGGACAGAGTCTCACACCTCAGGATGTCAGACAGACAGCATCATTAGTGCAGGGCCGGGGAGGTCACCGCGGCGACCATCCCCATCCTCATTATCTGTGCTCCCTCGCCTGCTGGTTCTGGATCAGCGCTCTGCTGCTCTGCGAAGGCCAAGGCTCTGGCCCGGCGTACACATTCCTGGAAGTGCAGAGACACTGCGTGTGTGTCAACGTGTTTGTGTGTGTGTGTGTGCACATGCATGTGAGCATTGCCTATGTGTGTGTGTGCATGTGAGCATGTGTGTGTGTGTGTGTGCACGTGCATGTCAGCATTGCGATGTGTGTGTGTGTGTGTGTGCATGTGTATGTGAGCTTGTGTATGTGTGTGTGTGCACTGTAGTGTTTGTATGTGTGTGTGTGTGTGTGTGTGTGTGCACGTGTATGTGAGCATTGCGTATGTGTGTGTGTGTGCTGTTCATCCCATAGCGTTAGAACGCCCAGCTGCTCATGGGGTTTTTTCGTGGGTTGTGTGTGGACCGGGATGGGTCGGGACCCCCTCACCTTGCAGTGGGGCCTCACCCTCAGAACACGCGGGTCAGCCAACCCAGACCCAGAGAGCGTTCACCCCCACGTGGCTGCAGAGAAGCGACTCTGAACTAACACTGGGCGATGGAGCTTCCCAGGGCCCCAGCCAAGCGGAGCGGACATCAAAGCCACTCCAGAGTCCCCATCGTTTCTCATTTCTTCCTTTGTAACATGCGCCCGTCTGGACAGGGGAGGGAGACTCCGGAACTTCGTACTCAAGAGAGGAAGAAGTTCACGCAAGACCTAGAGGCCGGAGAGCGGCGAGGTCTAATTTGAGCTGTTATCTAATCAGGGAGTGTGTGTGTGTTTGTGTGCGTGTGGATGAGAGACGGAGATGTGTGTGTGTGTGTGTGTGTGATGAGGTACTGTAGTGATGAGAAAAAGGCAGGCTGATCATTCGGCGTGAGGCTGAAGGGCTGAGATATGATGCTCTCTCTCTCTCTCTCCTCCTCGCCAGCACAATCAAGTGTTCACCTCCCGGTTCTGATGTTCAGAACATTATCTTAATCAGGACGGTTCTGTCTGGATCAGAGCGGGGTGATTGAAGTGCTATCAGGGCAGCGCTCAGGTGATTCGGATGAAAAGAAAGAGAGAGCGAGAGACGGACAGACGGGTAGAGAAAAAGAGCAAGGGGTGTAATGAACCTCATTTCATCTTTCACCACATATGGACTTCCCAGAATGCACCCTGCACTACACTACCCCCCATCTCTACCAACACACATGCAGCCCCGACCGCTTCCAACAACACCGAGGGCCCAGTGAGGTGTGTGCATGTGTGTGTGTGTGTGTGTTGCCACAGCGATGCTGTTGACTGAGTCAGTAGGACAGTGCTGGGTTCAGCAGGGTCCTGTCAATCAGCAAGCAACACAACAGTAGGAAGGACGAGAAGGAGGAGGAGAGGAAAGAGAGAGATGAAAGGAGACAGAAGGAGGGATCGCTAACAGACAGTCTAGCTCCCCAGAGTCGAAGTGATTGTTTCTGACTCTCTCTCTCTCTTTCTTCCTCCTTCCCTCTCTCTTTCTCTCTCTCCCTCTCTCTCTCTCTGCCTCTCTCTATCTCTGGGCTCTGAAAGGGAATATTTAAAGAGGACCATCTGCAGTGTGTCCTCCTAGCTCCATTTAGAGTCTATTAGCAGACACACTGAGGACAAGACTCTTAGAACCTCCTCCACAGCCTGTCCACACCACACGCCACACACACACACACACACACACACCACACACACACACACACACACACACCCACACACACCCACACACCCACACACACACACACACACCACACACACACTCCCACACACACACACACAGTGTGGAGGTGGTTTGGAACCCTGTGACAGAGCAGTCTGAGCCTTGTGAAGCCGTGCCACCGTGAGACCAGAGATGTCCTCTTGGTGTGGAGGAAGACTCGGTCCTAACCAGCGTGTCACTTCTGTAGCCTCCCTGGGCTTCTGAGACAACAGGGTTTTCATTGGCAGAGAGAAGAGAATTACCCATCTGTCATCTGTTAAACAGCCTCACGCTGTTCCTTCTGAAACACCCCCCCACCACACACACACACAGACACGACACACACCACACACACACAGGGACACGAGCACACACACTCTGCTCCCTCCGATGGCACAGAAGGACAGAGAGATCGCAGTGAGAGAAGAGTGCCAGTTAACTAGCATGATCCTTAGCTAACGACCCATCACTGCTGTACAGTGCGTCTGGGCTGTGCTGAGAGCCTCCACTGATCCTGGACTAACTGGGGTTCCATCACCACGGCCCTGAGGTCCGGGGTCTGGGCTGTGCTGAGAGCCTCCACTGATCCTGACTACTGGGGAGTCAGGTCCCATCACCGCGGCCCTGAGGTCCAGGTCGGGGTTGTTCAAACCCCGTTCCTCAGTGTTGGAGGGGGGGAAACAGGAAGTGTTTTGGGTTCCCTTGGCTGAAGGTGACAGATGCCCAGAGGGCTGGGAACTGTTACAGCAGGAGACCTGAGAGTAGAGGAACCTAATGGGGATCCATCAATCTACTCATCCATCTATTCATCCATCTATTCATCCATCTATTCATCCATCCACCATGTTATCCATCCATCCATCATTTCATTATCCACTCAGCCTACTCAGCTGGGCTCTGCAGCGGACCCAGAATGGGGAAAAAACGTGTGATTTCGACATGAGAGTCCTTCTGAAAGCCCACACTCCGCTACGCCAACAAGCCCGCCCTCGGAGGTTACGGGGGGAGGAGCTTGTCGTCGGGGGGCATCAGCCCCTCCCCTAATGGAGCGACCCGAGCCATGCATTCACACCGGCTCTTGTGGCAGAGGAAGAAAGAAGGGACTCGTTGAAGTGCCCCAATTAAATAGAATTATCTTAAATGAAGGTCATTATGTCATATTTCACTTTTAAGTCACATGTAATGCTGACAGATAATAGTCCAGATAAAAGCAGCGCATTACTGGAAGTCTGGAAGTGTTTTCCCCTCTCTTGGGTTCACAAAGTTTTCTCTGTTTTGGAGATTTGGGCCTCGCTGTTTCACAGATGAAATTGCGTTTGAGCGTTTCCCATAGATACCTATCACGGTAATAACCTCAGAGTATTTGATTAAGGTAACGACTCTGCAGCCAAGGGAACGACTCAGGGACAAGTTTTGACTTCTAGCCTGAAACAACTTCCCATTAATACTTTCTACAGGGACATTTTCAGAATAACACCTTTGATTAACATCTTGTTCTACATCAAGATCACACCTTTTCGTTTTATATTAGGTATACGCTTGTCTGTGTGTGTGTGTAGGATTGCCAGGGACTAACTAGGTTCCATCTGTTAGGTAGGCATAGAACATTCTAATTGTCCTGTTCCGCCACCTGGGGCTCTGACACGCC
This sequence comes from Mallotus villosus, assembly GCA_903064625.1. Lineage (NCBI taxonomy): Eukaryota > Metazoa > Chordata > Actinopteri > Osmeriformes > Salangidae > Mallotus > Mallotus villosus. The sequence goes on from CAEFZP010002617.1 coordinate 245,925, forward strand.
TCCCTGGAGATGCTTCACCAATCACAGCACAGGGACACCACAGTTGCTGCACATCAACAGAACAGACCCTGAAGTAACACTGGTGTCCAGTACTGGGTGTGTGTGTGTGTTTGTGTGTGTGTGTGTGTGTGTTTGTGTGTAAGGAGAATGTTGATATATCTCTTGATCTATTATAAGACACTGAACACACTAGCTGGTTGCTGATTGTCTTTTGTTATATAGCGTCATGCCTCTTTCACCAAGTCTATCAACTTCTAACAAACACACACACAGGCCGTGTCTGGGACTTGAATAAGACAGATTAATGTATTCTTCTCCGTGAACAGCACGTGCTCTCTCGCCACATCTGGAACAGGAACACTGCAGTAATTCAAGGCCCATTCACCACACCACACACACACACACACACACACACACACACACACACACACACACACACACACCACACACACACCACACACACAGGGAGGACAAACTGAGGGAAAGGTTTAGGGAGGAGGAAAAGGGAGGAGACGTGAGAGGACGCTGATGGGGCAGGTTGAAGGAGGAGACTGGGAGAGAGGCTGAGGGAGAGAAGTAGAGAGAGGAGGCTGGGAGAGAGGCTGAGGGAGAGGCTGGGAAAGAGGTTGAGGGAGAAGCTGGGAGAGAGGTTTGAAGGAGGAGGCTGGGGGAGAGGTTGAGGGAGAGGCTGGGGGAGAAGTTGAGGAAAGAGGTTAAGGGAGAGGCTGGGGGAGAGGCTGGAGGAGAGGCTGAAGGAGAGGCTGGGGAGAAGTTGAGGAAAGAGGTTAAGGGAGAGGCTGAGTGAGAGGAGGCAGTCCATCAGTAGAGTGGAGCAGGAGTATCCCGGCCCAGCCGGGACAGGAGACAGTCAGACTCAACACTGTGACCTTGAGTCCAGACTATGGAGCTCAGGCAGAGGACAGGCCCAACACCTCAAACTCTCTGGTTTCCCTTCTCCTCTCTCTCCTCTCTCTCTCTCCTCTCTCGTCCCTCTCTCTCTCCCCTCTCTCGTCCCTCTCTCGTCCCTATCTCTTCCCTCTCCATCTCTGCCCTCCTGCTGCTCGAGTGCCCGGTGCCCGTTCTGACCAGTGCCCAGCCCAGCGCCAGCCACATTAGCACCATTAAAACTGTAATTGGCTCACAGGTTTTCACATCCAGGGGACCCCACGCTCATATTAACGCACACACACACACATCAACTCACACTCACACACTCAGTCAATCAACCCCCCTCCAGTATCGCCGTGGGGCAGGCTGGCACAGCAGTGACATGGAGAGGGGGCGCCATATGGATGCCCGCTGTAGCCCACTCTGTTTAACACCTCCCTCTCTCCTCCTTCCTCCTCCCCATCTCTCTCTACTCTACCCATTCTTTCTTTATCTCTCTCTCTCTCTCTCTTCTACCTGCACTCTCCTCCAGTCCTCTCTCTCTCTCTTTCCTCCACCGGTTCTTAATCTGAACCTGTCTCTCTCTTTGTCCCTCTCTCTCTCCTCTCCTCTCTCTCTCCTCTCTCCTCTCTCTCTCTCTCTATGTCTCTCTCTCTGTCTCTCTCTCTGTCTCTCTCTCTCTCCACACTGGCGTCCGCCACGCCACGCTCGGCTGGGCAGGCGAGCCCTGGACGGGTGCCCGTACCCGTAGCGACGCCGCTGGCATTGGCACGCCCTCAGTTTCAGCCCCCAATCACACTGTCATTAGCGGGCCACAGGCCTGTTCACACACACACCCTCACACTGCAGAGGGCAACAGTACACACACACCACACACACACACCACCAGTAGGCCTTACCTCAGCAGTCCACAGGCCTGTTCACACACACACACCCTCACACTGCAGAGGGCAACAGCACACACACACACACACCAGTAGGCCTTACCTCAGCAGTCCGAAGCCTTTCTTCTTGGTCTTCTTGTCAGGCTCCTCCCCCTCCTCGACCCTCTTCTTCCCTCTCTCCTTCTCCTTGCCCTTGCTCTTGTCTTTCTTCTTGCCCTTGTCCTTCTTCTTCTTGTCTTTCTTGCCCTCCTCGGTCTCCTGGCGCGACGAGCCGCTGGCGGGCGTGTCCCGGCCCGAACTCTGGTCCGACAGCTCGTCTGAGAGGACACACACACACACCTGTTACACTACATCACACACACACCTGTTACACTACATAAGACACACACACACCTGTTTACACTACATAAGACACACACGTTACACAGCAGCAGACACACACACATCGGTTACACATCAATAGACACACACACACACACACACTCACCAGACACACACACACCTGTTACACTACATAAGACACACAAGTTACACTACACTAGACACACACACACCAGGTTCCCACATAGAACCTGCACATAGAGACACGGGCACACACAAACACACACAGTTTTACCTCGCACAAACACATTCAGAATCAAATCAGTAGTGCTCAATGGAGATCATCTAATAACTTTAACGGTTGATTAATTAACCATTCATTAAGACGGGGGAGTGTTCTTGCAGTAACAACTTCATTAGAGCATACAGGGAAGGTGTGTGTGCTCAGCGTGGCGGACACACACGCTGTTATGAACACATGAGCAGCCTGCGTGCAGGGAGAAGACGCCTGGAGTCCTCTGTGGGAATGTGTGTGTGTCAGCCTGACTACATCGCTCAGAGAATGGGTGCCAGTTCCAACCATAGAGCACATGACCTCTGTCTCCCCTGGTCTCTCTGTCTCTGTTCTTCTGTCTCTCTCTCTCCTCTCTCTCTCTCTGAGTGTCTCTCTCTCTCTCTGAGTGTGTCTATCCAGGCATCTCTCTGTTCTCCTCTCTGAACGTCTCTGTGTCTGGTTCCCTCCCATCACTCTCTGACTGTGCCAGGGCTGCTGCTATGAGGAGAGAGAGAGAGAGAGTGAGCCTTGAGTGTAGCAGAGCGAGAGAGAGGAGAGAGAGAGAGAGAGAGAGAGAGAGGCTATAGCGTGAGAGCTAGATGGATAGATATAGTAGCTCCTAATTTATAATAGAGTGAGTGAGGGTATATAGAGAGAGAGAGAGATCTAGAGAGGCTAGAGAGTCGGTAGAGCAGAGAGAGATAGATAGAGAGATAGAGAGAGAGAGAGAGAGACGAGAGAGAGAG
>CAEFZP010002618.1:0-35000 GCA_903064625.1 Mallotus villosus
GAGAGAGAGAGAGAGAGAGAGAGAGAGAGAGAGAGAGAGAGAGACCTGTGTGATCTCACCTCTGTCATGTCATAGCTCATATCCTGTTAGAAGCATGAGCTTGTTCCATCTGGTCTCAGTGTAAACATGAGAGAAAGAAGGATTGATGACCGGTCTCTCTATCTGAACAGGAGAGAGAGAGGGATAGATGAAAGGTCTCTCTCTGAATAGGAGGGAGATAGAGAGAGAGAGAGAGAGAGAGAGAGAGATAGACAACCAGTATTTCTAGCTGCACAGGATAGAGACTGAAGGATAGATGACAAGTCTCTCTATCTGAAGAGGTGAGAGAGAGAGGGATATACAGTATGTCTGGTCTCTGTTTGACCAACATAATCCTATAGTCTGACCTTGTTTTGTTTTGTCAGACACACACATTCACACACACCATCACCACACACAGCCACACACAGCCACACACAGCCACACACAGCCACATAAAGTTACACACAGTCAGGAATATACAGGAACACCCAACATTGAGGTTGTGCAGGAACGCAGTGGAGAGTCATGTGACGATGGTGGGTCAGGGTCAGTTCACTTCCATCTGGATTCAGGAAATACTTGAGAATAAACCACTTATTCAATTTGATCGTGTTAAAAGCAAATTATAAAATTTGAATTAAATTTATCCCAGCCCTGCTGACTTCTATGGGCCAATGTCAAAGCTATTCTTAACATGAAAGCCCATCCACACACGTCACCAGTCAGTCACACACACTCTCAAACACACCACACACACACACACGCACACATCACATGTCAGTCACATGTGGCTTGTGTGTCCTCTGTGTCCCTGGAATGAGCTGTGCAGTTGTTCACACACAGTTGACCTCCGGCCCTCGTTGAAGGGTAGGCTGACGACCCCCTCTCTCCCCCCCTCTCTCCCCCCCTCCCCCCCTCCCTCCCCCCCGTCCGTCACTCGATCTCCTGGAACATCATTCATCAGATATAGTTACTCTGCATGAAGGGCCCTAATGCACAGCATGTGTGGGACCTGGGGAGGCTGTGGCCCAGAGGGGAGGAGCTGCCGCTATTGGTTTGATAGATAGGATGGGCTTAGACAGATGGGGAGGCGGTGGGTCAAGTGGGAGGGGGGCAGTGTGGAAGGGGCTTAACATATAGGATGGGCTTGAGCATGTGGGAGGGGCTTAAGTACATGGTGTGGGCTTAGATAGACAGGAGGGGCTTAGCCATTTGAGGGGTTGAGCCAAGCGGAAGGTTGGTTACAGATGGGAGTGTTTTAGACAGGTAAGAGGTGCATACGCAGGTGGGAGGAGCTAAGTCGAGTGGGGGCGGGGCTAACACGGGTGTGTCCTGACATTACCCAGAGCCCTCCTCATGATACATCACCTCCCTACCTTCTCAGACTTTTACAAGCACTGCCCACCTTTGACAATAAACACAACAACAGCAATATCTATATTTACCTACTAATAAAACGAATATAATACCAGAAGAATACCAAAGTGATGGTCATAACCCTGAGGTGGAGGATGTGGGTAAGGCAGAGAGGAAGGAGGTCGTAGGTAGTGGACGAAACAGAGCCCCAGGCCCCAGGCTTCAACATGGCACTGGAAAGCACTAGGAACCAGAGAACTATATACAGCCTTACATAGTAGAGACACACTTCAAACAACTATAATGGATTCTAATATTAGCTCCGCAGAGATCCCCTCTCGCTTTTAGAATGTGTTTAAAGATTGAACAGGACTGAGACCAGCGAGAGGTGGAAAGAGAGAGACAAGAGAGGCAGAGAGGTGGAGAGAGAGGGAGAGGAGAGGAGAAACAGTAGAAGAGAGAGAGAAAGAGGTGGAGAGAGGGGGAGAGTGATAAAGTGACAAAGAGTGAAAGAGCAGGAGAGTAGAGAGAGAGAGAGAGAGAGAGAGAGATAGAGAGAGAGAGAGAGCGAGAGAGAGAGAGAGAGAGAACAGAGAGAGAGAAGGCAAAGTGTGTATATAGAGAGAGAGAGAACAGAAAGCTCGAAGGAGAGGGCCGCATATGGCTGGCTCCCAATGCGGGGTTGATATCAGATAAAGTGTTGATATCAACAGATCAAATATACAGATCAAATCTCCCACAGTGCACTTCACCTCACCCAGAACAAGCACCACCCTCCATGAAAGCAGAGGGAGGAGAGCCCACAGCAGAACTCTTGCCTGGGTAGGGCCTGGGACACCCTGGGGCACCACAGCCCCACCACACAGAGAAACAGGAGAGACAGAGACCGATAGACAAAGATAGATAGAGAAGGAAACACAGAGAGAGAGAGAAGAGAGAGAGAGAGAGAGAGAGATAGAGAGAGAGTAGAGATAGAGATAGATGATCGAGAGAGATAGATGAATGATAGAGAATGAGAGAGTGACAGAGAGTAAAAAGAGAGAGAAAGACATGTCGAGGTGTTTGATCAAGGACCTTCCATTCTCCCAGAGGAGAAGGCTTCCTCTGCACTGTTTGAAGAAACACCCGGAATCAAGCCGTTTATACGGACCTTTGTTTTTCATTGGGATTACATTCCTAAATATTTAGAAGTCCATCTGGCAGTGTAAACTCCAAAGTTGGACTGACATTGCAAAGTTTTGGTGTGGACGCCCCAGAGAGCTTCCCTGGCCGTGTTTGAGTTGGAGATGGAAGCGGCTTGTTGGAAGTGGTGCACGGAGGAGCTAAACCTCCACTATCAGGGAGGAACTCCTCCAGAGATTACACTCTGTGTGCCTTGTCAGATTACTCTCTAATTAACTGTGTGTATTAAAGCCATATTCCCCTCAGCCATTGGTGTGTGTGTGTGTGTGTGTGCACTTAACAGCGTGTGTGTGTTTCCCAGTGTGTGTGTGTGTGTGTGTATATATGTGTGTATATGTGTCGATGTATAAGCGTGTGTGTGTGCGTTTGTGTGTATGCTTGTGTGCACAGGCAGGTACATGTGATGTACAAGATTTCACACTCTGCAACTCCTCTGTACGTGTGACTTTGAATGTCAACATCTCTTACATCTCTGAAAATATACATTCAGACATGCATTCTACAGTATAGGTTCAGTTTAGACATACATACTGTACGTATGCTATAAGTCAAGCTGTAGAAATGCATACCTACTGTATAGGTTCAGTTTAGATACGCATACTGTACCTATGATATAAGTTAAATGTAGACATGCATACCTACTGTATGGGTTCAGTTTAGATATGCATACTGTACCTATGATATAAGTTAAATGTAGACATGCATATGTATAGGTTCAGTTTAGATATGCATGCTGTACCGATGTTGTAGCTTAAGTTATGGCTAGAGCTAATGTTGAAATTTAAGAAAAGTTGGCTTGAAAAAGTGGTTAGGAAACAAGCCCGGGTCCCAGACTTCAAAGACTTTCCTATTTCCTGACTCCTAATAGAGCAAGAATGCCTCTTCTCTTTAAGATCACATTAAAGTGAGATGTTGACATTTAACATAATGAGGTTTTGGAGGCTAGTTGAATATAATGTAATGCTTGTGACACTTGGCCGATACTGTAAGACACACACATTGTGTGCACCCATGCATGTCACACACACACACACACACCACATACACAGACTTCACAGTATAATGATACATTTAATATAATGATGTATTCCAGACTCACATCCTTTAGCACAGTCTAAGCCCACACTACTCCAAGTCCACCCTCAGCCTGCTTCTGGTCTCTGACCACACCCCTCTCAGTCGGGCCCAGTCTCTCACCCTGGTTCAGGCCAAACCAGGCCAAGTTGCTCAGGGGGACAGACCAGCCGTGTAAATGGGTTAGTTACAGAACATTCTAGATGTTCAAACTTCTCTGTTCTCGCTTCTACATCTCCCCCAGGCTGCTGCAAAGCAAATAAATTACACTCAGTAATGAGCTGCTCCTTTCCCCTGTGCAAACCCTCCGCATTTGGCTGCGAGGTACAACTTTACACCCGTTTTCGTTTTTTTCTTTCTCCTTTTAGTTCAGTCTCTCTTCTTTTCGTACAGCTCTGGTAAAGACACGGGTTCATGTAAAGGATAGAGGTTTTTTCAGCCTTGCTTTGAGGGATGAAAGACGGAGCGGTGTTCGGTAATCCTTATCTCCTCCACTGGAATGGGCTTTTTTTTCTGCCAGCGAAGCGTTGTGCATCCCTGACACAAGAAGAAGAAGGGCTCTCTCTCTATCCCTTTCTCTCTCTCTCTCTCTCTCTCTCTCTCTCTCTCTCTCATCTCTCTCTCTCTCTCTCTCTCTCTCTCTCCCTCTCTCCTTCTCTCTCCTTCTCTCTCTCTCTCCTCTCAGTCTGAGCCTCAGTTTATCTCTCTGAGTCTCTTCCTTCCTCTCTCTCTTGTTCTCTCTCTCTCTCTTTCTCCATCTCTCCCTTTCTTGCTCTGTCTCTGATGGGCAGGGGATTTTCCCCACTGTTTATATCATAACCCTGTTATAATCCTCCTTGTTTACACGCAGGACAATGCCAGTTGGATAAGAAATAACCGTCTAATGAGATGGTTTTCTGTTTACTTCTGTTGGAAAAAGAAAAGTGTGCTTGTGTTCTCAGCGACAGTCTAATCTCTGCTCTGGCACCTCATGTCCACAGGAGAGCTGGTGATTAGCCAGCGATTTGTTTACAAGATTATTACACTCTTACAGCTTCGTATCACAAAACCATGTTTACCCACCACACTGTACAGCCTGTCAATATAAACATATTACTGTACAACAATTGAGAATATGACAGAATGAAATAAGATATCAACATATATCACTCACAAAACAATGAACTATGTCTAAGAATGATGCAACATTTACTATACAACAATCTAGTTCCTAACTATATAGCATAGTATTCTAGACAACAGATTGCAGTGAGTGACTTGAACATACAGTACCTCATAAATACAGCCGTGGTTTAAACACATAAACCTTACATACGTCTAACCAGTAAATGTCTTATAACTGACCCTTTCCAGAGCACCTCATCACTGCATGTCCTTGATAAGCGAACACACAAAGAGTGAAACAGAGTGGCGTTCGAGAACACAAAGAACTGGGTCAATGAAGCAGGGCTTTGTGCAGCTCTCAGTTCACTCCTCCATACAGGCCATAGTAGCATGTTGGTCTGCGAGGGAGCCCCCTAGGACAGGAGCCTCTGACCCTGCCATCGATACAGTCACACAAGACAGGCCTCATAGGGTCCCATGACACCCTCATGTCATTATCCCAGGCATGTGTGTATGTGTGTGTGTGTGCGTGTGCAAAGCACCGTAACACTGTGGCTAGGATCAGGGTGGAGCATGGATTTGACAAATACATGAACTATTTTGATACATTTGTACATATCTTGGGGTGGAGCAGTCCATCGTGTTGCGTAGAGGGGGGGGAATGACCAATCGTTTGGAGTGCTTCTTTACTTGTGTTGCTTCTTTCTAGTGTGTGTGCTGTGTTTTGGGTTTTTGTGTTCTGCTGGGCTCTGTGGGGTCATGATGATGTTTTATGTTTATGAAGGTGTGTTAAACCTCTCTCTCTCTCTCTCTCTCTCTCTCTCTCTCTCTCTCCTCTCTCTCCTCTCTCTCTCTCTCCTCTCTCTCTCTCTATCTCTCTCTCTGTGGTGCACTGTGGTTGATTAAAGGCTGCCAAGATATTTTGGGTAGTGTGAATGGGGGAGGGGTTTTGTGATTACGTGTGTGGATGGATAGAGGAGGGACTGTGTGTTTGTGTGTGTGTGTGTGTGTGTGTCTGTTTGTTTATGGATGGGGGAAGGTCTGTGTATGTGTCTGTGTACATGTCAGTGTGTATGTGTGTGTGTTGGGATACTGGCATCAAAGAGGAATTTGGTTTTGCAGTACCACATGCTGCCAGCTGGTTCTGTGTGGTGAGGTATGGATACGCCAGGCCAGGTCTGGTTCTCCTCACAGTGTGGAGAACATCCTGCTCTCTGAGGAGGAACGTGCTCCTGGAAGCTTCTGGAAGTCATTACTGGGGTTATTAATGAGGACGGCTTGATCCTCTTTACTTCCCCCTTACAGGGCGGGAGAAGATGGGAGACGTGAGCTTAGAACGGGATGGCGAGAGAGAGAATGAGAGTGTTAGGGAGGAAAAGATAAAGAGTGAGAAACAGAGAGAGAGAAAGAGAGAGAGAGAGAGAGAGAGAGAAAGAGAGGGGGAGGGAGGGAGAGAGAACTAGAGAAAGAAAGTCAGGGAGCAAAAGAGAGACAGAAAGAAAGGGAGAGAGAGAGGGAGAAAGAGAGAGAGAGAGAAGCTTATGTGGAAGATGGATCGTTAAACCACCCTTCATGAAGCCATGCGCTTCGCAGGCAGGGGATTTCACTCCCAGAGGGCAGTGATTGGTTAGATTTCCTGGTCTGCATTTGAAGTTATCAACAGCATGACACGGAGAGGGCTTAGCTCCATCATCATCATCATCATCATCATCATCACCAGGGCTGAGATCCAGTCTTTCAGAGCGGAGAGGGCTCTGGTACAGTTTAGCACTGTGGGGATGTTCGAGGGTGGAGTTTTAAAGCAGGTGAAACCCAGTAGTGTGTCTGCCTGCCCTCACTGACTGGATCTGGATCTGTACCTGGATCTGTACCTGGCTCCATACCCATACACAGGGAATCTGTCAGCCCGCTTGTCTCTCTACCTGCCCACCTGCCTGTCATTCTGCCTGTCTCTCTACCTGCCTACCTGCCTGTCATTCTACCTGTCTCTCTACCTGCCTACCTGCCTGTCATTCTACCTGTCTCTCTACATGCCTACCTGCCTGTCATTCTGCCTGTCTCTCTACCTGCCTACCTGCCTGTCATTCTACCTGTCTCTCTACATGCCTACCTGCCTGTCATTCTACCTGTCTCTCTACATGCCTACCTGCCTGTCATTCTACCTGTCTCTCTACATGCCTACCTGCCTGTCATTCTACCTGTCTCTCTACATGCCCACCTGCCTGTCATTCTACCTGTCTCTCTACCTGCCGGTTTCTCTACCAGTCTCTCTGCTTGTCTGCATACTCACACACAGGCTCAATAGGATCAGTCCTCAAACTAGAGTGTTTGTGTGGGCCAGGCTTAGATATAACAAAAGACATGCTTGCATGCACTCGCGTGTGCACACACACACACACACACACAAATGCGCACACACACATACCCACACATACACACACACACTCTCTCAAGGCATTGTGCTGATGTCCTGGCGTAACAGACCACTTTGACGAATGTGTTTGCCAAGCTCAGGACTAGACACATTACCATTATCGACCAGCTAGATCAAAGAGAGAGAGAGAGAGCCTGAGAAACAGAGCGAGATAAATAGATAAAGAGAGAAGGAGAGAAACAGAAAGAGATAAATAGAAAAATAGAGAAGGGGAGAAAGAGAGAGACAAAGAGAGAGACGGAGAGAAAGAGAGAGAGGTTGTGAGAGAGAAAGATTCCCGCTCTCCGCTCAAGGATCCATCTAACAGTAGGTAGACACGTTATAGCAACTCGACACGCACCACTGGGAGAAGTGAAAAGTCAAAGACAAAAGTTGTAGAATCCCTCTGCTCCTTCCATTCGGTTTTAGACACAGTGTTCAGCCTTATTAAATATACATGGCCTACATTCTATGAATATTTGATCACTATGAATATCTCCTTGCATACGTTGCCTCAGAGGGCACGGCAGTGACATTGACACTGAATGGAATGTGACATTCTCAACTGTGTCGGGGGATGACCAGGTCCCTCGGTGGACGTCAGGATCCAGACGTTTGGAAGTCATCTCCGTCTAAAAAAAGAAGCCTGACAAGGACCAGCGTGCTCCGCCTCTCTGATGTCACACACTCCTGTCCTCCTCTCACGACTTACTCACCTCCACTCCTCCTCTCCTCCCCCCCTCTCCTCCTCTCACTACTTTACAATCCCCCCCTTCTCCTCTCCTCTTTCCCCTGTTCCTACTATTTAAGTATCTCCACGTCTCCTCTCCTCCCCTCTCCTCTTCATTCTACTTCACCATCCCCATTCACCCCTCTCCACTCCTCCTCCCCCCTCTCCTCCTCTCACTACTTTACAATCCCCCCTTCTCCTCTCTTCCTCTCCTCTCTCTTCTCCTCTTCCTTCTATTTCATTATCTCCACTCCCCCTCCCCTCCCGCTACTGTATTCTCCACTCCTCCTCCACGCCTCTTTCTTGTCCTCCCTCCCCCTTCTCCCCCCCTCCTACTCCCCCTCCTCCTCCTGCTACTCCTCCTACTTCTTCATCTCCCTCCCTTCCCTCCCACCCTCAGTGACCTTGTTACCAGATATAGAGAGCCACGTATTGATTTTGGGGACATATGCCAAGCCTTAATGACATCTCTCCTGCATAACGACCCACTTGAGTGTATCCACAGGTCTGCCTAGTCTCTGTCCCTGCTGCCTATCAGCCTCCCTGATCTAGAGCACAGGCAGGGCTGTGTACTGGCATAGACAGACAGGCTAGCATTCCTACTGACTGGGACAGCAAGGGCTGTCTTTACGACCACTTAATAGTCTTTAATGAATGCATCAGGGTTCTTTGGCAAAACGGATCCCGTTGCCTCTTCTGGACTCTTATGTTTTGGGCTGTGCTTTTTTTTTCTCCCCTCCTTCTCCTATACCCTCTACACTCCTCCTCCTCTCCTCCCCTCTCTTCTCCTCTCTTTCCCTCCTTTAGTCTCCTCTCCTGCCCTCTCTCCTCTTCTCCCATCTCCTCTCCTTTCCCCTCGTCTCCTCGAGTCGATAGTAAGGTGTGTTTGTGAGACATCTCGAAGCGAGTACAGATCAACATGACCAAGCCGAGCGGCCATGTTGTGTGTCTCCACAGTGTATATCTGGGAGATGATCAGGAGCAGCGTGGTCTGCTGTACTGAGAGTGGGTCGTTTACATGTTCGTACTCCGCTGGTCGTTGAAGTGTGCTAGTGAGCAAACTCGGTTTCTGTGTGTAGCTACACATAGACAGACAGACAGGTAGATAGATTGGCAGGCAGACAGGTAGGCATGCAGGCAGGCAGGCAGGCAGACGGACAGACAGACAGTTTTCTCCCCGAGGCTGTAGGGCTTCCTTTGAGTGTGATCACACACACACACACACACACACACACACACGTGCGTCCCCTCCTCTGCCTCTCTAGGCTGGCAGGGGGAGCATCAACAGCAGGCCTCTGCTGCTGCAGGAAGCCAGATGAAGGGGTACAGTCTCATATCAAAGCAGCAGCAAGAAGCAAGCCCAGACCTCTCACTGTACAAACACAGCTGCCCTCTGAAGAGACAGCCGGGAGCCCTGTGTGTGTGTTGGTGTGTGTGTGTGTGTTTGTGTATCGGCGTGTATCTTCTTGTGTGTATCTGTTTTTCTGTGTGTGTTTGTTTGTGTATCTATGTGTTTCAATGTGTTTGTGTGTGTGTCTCTCTGGGTGTGTTTTGATGTGTGTGTGTGTGTGTATCTGTATGTATCTGCGCGTGTGTATATGTCTCTGTGCGTGCGTGTGTGTGTTTCCAGGAAACAAATCTGTCAGGAAAATACAGGTATTGGGCGATCCCCTGTAAGCTGTGTTTTATGTGTATATTTGTTGAAGGGAGTGTGTATATGTTTGTGCGCGTGTGTGTATAGGTGTGTGTTTATGGCCGTGGCGTAAATGTGTGTGTCCTTAGAGCGCAATATCTTTCTTTTTCATGTGAACTCTGTTTTCGAAACTGCGATCATTTTGGCTATTCTTTATTCATTAATAGTAACATTCCAAAGAACAGGAAGGGCTTCTACTCTGCCCAGGTCCCCATACAATTAGCACCCCCCCCACCATACCATACCATACCCCCTGACCCCTATCCCCATCTCCTACACCCTATCCTCATCCCCTACCCCTTATCCCTATCCCCTGATCCCTATCCCCTGATCCCAATCCCCTACCTCCTATCCCCTACCTCCTATCTCCTACCTCCTGTCCCCTACCTCCTATCCCCTCCAGACTATTCAAGGGCCAGTCACAATCTGGTCTTTGTGGCTCTGGCCTGTCTGTCAGCACCTAGGTTGTGAAGATACGGGGCTCGTGTTGAGCCCCCCTACCTCTCCTTCACAGCCTAAGCGCTGGCTAATTGAGCTTGTCCGACCACAGCCTGTTACTGTGCTGATAAGACGGTAATTGATATTTCAGCAGGCCCCTGACAAGCCACCAAGGACTGAGTCATAAAAGGGGGGTTTCCGCTGCAAAAATCAGACTGAACCTGGCAACCCCGAAAACTCCAAAGTCCACTCTAATCTAGTGTGTAGGTGTCATGTTGATGCAGATCAGATGTAAGCTAACGTGTAACGATGGTGTTGACACTGTGACGGTATTTAGGTGTGCTAAGACTAAGTCTGAATTGATTGTCCTTTTCCAGCAACCAAAGTGAGACATGCTCTAGAGAGACCAACAGAGAGAGAGAGAGAGAGAGAGAGAGAGAGAGAGAGAGAGAGAGAGAGAGAGAGAAAGAGAGTGAGAGGCAGAGTGAGAGACGTAGGAAGACACAGCGAGAGACAGGAACAGAGAGCGAGACCTCAAGTTTGTGCCAATTAGATTAGCGGAGTATTCAAATTCCGACACGCTGATGAAAGCTTGCTGATGCAATCTGAGGAAAGTGCCCGTGAAATGATCTGTGAGCGGCTCTCTAAGAGGGATTCTCTGTGTGTTTGTCTTTCTTCTCCTCCTCCTCTTCTCCCTCCATCCCCTTTTCTGTCCGTGTGTGTGTGAGAGAGAGTGTGTCTGAGAGTGTGTGTGTGTGTGAATGACACACCACAGAGAGGAGTGTGTGTCCTGGATGGATGCCCTCCTGTTTTCTACTTTAGACTGGCATACCACCCTCTGTCCACTCCTGCGCTCCTTGCCAATTTGCCAACTCACATGTCTTTACTCACATTTGACAGCACTCCCACGTCCCCCCCCAGCCCCCACCCAGTCCCCCCACCTCTTCCAGCCTCCCTGGGATTACCCAGAAGCCTCTAGGAACCCTACACCAATCAAATCCTCTTCCTGGTCAGTTACTTGCTTGAGCTTACTGACCTTTCACTGTCATCGGACTGTGAAAGCAGACTTGAGAGCACTGTGTCTGTCTGCGGTTGTGTGTTTGTTTGTGTGTGTGTGTTTCTCGTATATACAGTACGTCTGTATGAGTGTGTGTGTGTCCCACAGTGTGTGTGTGTCCTGAAGAAGCTGATCCACCTAGATGAGCATCAGATGTGGTTCTGCTGACGTCAGCCAGCTCGCCGGTGACTGAATAACCTCCGGCCCTCAGCAGGCTGTCCTTCCCCTGTGTGTTTGCTGTGACCTTCTCATCGCTTCAGTATTAATGTCACAGATCAGATTAGTATCGGCCTGTATAGATATGCCAGGTATGTGCTCCTGGAATGTGTAGAGCTGTGCCAAGGCGGCTCTGTGTGGGTGCGTGTGTGTCGGGGGGGGGGAGCGAGAAAGAGAGAGAGAGAGAGAGAGAGAGAGAGAGAGAGAGAGAGAGAGAGAGAGAGTGAGAGAGAGAGAGTAAAATAGAGGAGATGTCTGGGTCCTGTGTGTGGGTGTGCATAATCTGTGTGTGTGTGTGCTTTGCCAGTCGCTGTGTTTGTCTTGTTGATGAGACCTGTCCAGTGTGCCTCTTCACCGTGACAGACAGACAGCCAGGCAGCACCGACTCCCTCACCCCTCCCTCCTTCCACCATCAGTCGCCATGGCGACGCATGTACAGGGTCCTGCAAGATGGAGGGTCGGGCCAGGAGAGGGGGAGGGGCAGGTACTTCTGTTTAGCCCTTCTCCTTCCCTACACCCCCTGTTCGTGTACCCCCTCATCCCTCATCCCTCCACACTCTCCTTCCCCCCTCAGCCCTCCCCCCCCTTCCCTCAAGCCCCCACCGTTGGCCAGGCATCCAGGTGCATCAGCCAGCCTTGCCAGACTATCCATCCTCCACCCTTCTCCTCCCTCCCCCTTTCCCAATGTCCTCTCTCATCTCCCTCTCTACCCCATATCCTCTCTTCTCCTTCCCCCCCCTCATCATCTCATCATCCCCACATCCGTCTCCCCCCATCTCCTCTCTCCTCCCTTCCTGCCTGTGTCTCTCTCCCCCTGACTGGTGTGTGTATCTCTCTATGACCCGTCAGCGGGTCTTGAGTCATGACATGTGTCAGAGCCGTTGTGTCATTGTGTCCAGATCAATATCCCCCAGAATCAGTTTGGTTTGTCTGGGGGGGGGATGGCGGGTGGGCTTTATTAGAGAGAGGGTCCTGGGGGGAGAGAGGGAGAGGGGGAGGAGCCACAGTCTTGGCGGGGAGCGGACAGGAGAACGCTGACAGCAGTGTTACCATGGTGACAGGGCCCTCCGCATGGAGGCTGGGAGGAAGAGAGGCAGGGAGGGAGAGGGGTCAGGCGGGAGAGGCAGGGAGGTAGAAGCAGGAAGGGGGAGAGTCAGAGGGGCAGACAGGCAGGAAAGAAGGGTGGGAAGGGAGGCAGGGAGGGAGAGAGGCATTTGGGCAGAGAGGCAGGGAGGTAAAGAGGCAGGGATGAAGAGAGGCAGGGAGGGAGAGAGGCAGGGAGGTTCAGAGGCGGGGGGCAGTGAGACAGGCCCGTAGATGAATAGGCAGAGGAGCTTCCTTGTTTAAGATGAATCAATGGCATGTCTCAAGGCTAATGGCTCGGCCCATTCATTCAGTGTACATTTATCAAGGCCAGCAGGACCCCACTCGCTGGGTTGATTGGAGCTGTTTAATGTATTCCTCCTCTAAATAGCCTCCAACAATACTGGGCCATTCAGTCACAGGTGGAGAGTCCCAGGGAGGTGGCCCTTACAATGTGTGTGTGTGTGTGTGGGGTTTGTGTTTCTGTTCATCTCTCTATGTGTGTGAGATGGTGTGTGTGTGTGTGTGTGTCTCTCTCTTCATCTGTCTGTTTGTGTCTGAAGATGCGTGTGTGTGTTTGTTCATCTGTCGGTAGTGTGTGAGGATGTGTGCGTGTCTGTTAAAACCTGTCTCTGAGGTGATCTCTCGCGTTGCTTGTTTTGACATGTCTGTGTTGTGGGTTCACAAATCCCTCAATCTTAAAAACAGACATTTAGCATAACATAAAACAGTGATGAAACGCGTTTGCGTTGGCATGCGTGTGTGCCTTGTCTGAGTCGACGTAATTGCGTGTGCATGTCTGAGTCTGTTCTTGTGTGTGTGTGAGCCTGTGTGACTGTGTGTGTATGTGACTGTGTGTGTGTGTGTGTGAGAGTCTGTGTGACTGTGTGTGACTGTGTGTGTGTCTTCTTAAGAAGAGGATTGCGTTCCTGGGAGTCCTTGGCAGAACTGTATTAGCTTTGTAAAGGGCTGGAGGTTAGTGTCAGAGTGACTCGTCAGGATGATTCATGCGGCGTGTGTGTGGTTCCTGACAGTGTGTGTTGACTGTGCAGTGATGAACCCTGTCCTGGTGAGAGATGGTTGGGCGGGGAGCTCCACTTTATTGAGTTGAATTCTACAAGAGGGGACATCATAGCATGACCACTCACACTGAAGGACACACACCGTATTGATTAACTGATGTGACGTGTACAATATGTGTTAGTGTGTGTGTGTGTGTTTGTATGTTTGAGACACCATGCGTGTGTATTTGTAAGCATGCATGAGTTTGTGTGTGTGTGTGTGTGATACAGCATGTGAATGTGTTTATATGTATGTGTGTGTGTGCGTGATACAGCATGTGTGTGTGTTTGTCTGTGTGCGTGTGTGGCCTGTCTGCGTTCGTGTGTGTCTGAGAAGTGGTTTGATGCAGCTGTTGTTTCTTCTGCTGCAGATTGATGGATAATAGAATTCAGACTCCCCATTGCCTCGTTAAAGCCTTGTGGTCAGACCTGATGTAATCTGTATTAAACACACACTGGGGATAGATGGCCTAGGATAGCAGGCCCAGACTAGGAAAGTGATACCCACACTAGGCACTCCTTATGGCCTGGTTTACCCTTGTCCTTTTGTCTGACGTGTCTACTTGTGATGTGTGTGTGTGTGTGGCAACTGTGTGTTTGTACGTGCGTGTCAGCGAGTGTGTCTGTGCCTGTGTCAGTACACAGGGTGACACTGGGACACTGACAGGGTTTCGACACCAGCTGCTCCTTGCAATGCTGCCCCCCTCTCTCCTCCTCCCTCCTTCCCCTTCTCCTCTCTTGTCTCCCCCACCCCCCCCCCACCCCGTCCCCTGTGTCGCCTCCTTGTCTCATCTGACGGGCGACACACTGTCCCTTTATGCCACCTGTCCGTCAGCCTGAGCCCACCTCGGGGGCTGAGGCTGAGGCTGAGGCTCGGGCTGAGGCTAAGGCTGGGGCTAAGGCTGAGGCTCGGGCTGAGGCTAAGGCTGGGGCTAAGGCTAAGGCTGAGGCTGAGGCTCGGGCTGAGGCTAAAGCTGGGGCTAAGGCTGGGGCTAAGGTTGGGGTTGGGCTTTTCTAACTGCATTTGTTTTCTAACTGCACCCCCCTCCCTCTCTATACCACTCCCTCCCTGTCCTCCCCCCCCTCCCTGTCCTATCCCTCTCTCCCTGTCCTCCCCCTCTCTCCCTCTCTCCCTGTAGTCCCCCTCCCTCCCTGTCCTCCCCCTCTCTCCCTCTCTCCCTGTAGTCCCCCTCCCTCCCTGTCCTCCCCCTCTCTCTCTCTACCCTGCGGGCAGTATGGAGAAGATAGCCTCTGTCAGCTATTTCCGCATTCAGCCACTGGCCACAAAGGATCCCTCGTTGCATGCTTCTCACACACGCGCACATAAACACACACCCACACATACACACATACAACCAAACACACTAACACAAGCTCCCTGGGATTTGTATGTCATTCAGCAGGTTGTAAAAAATAGATACTCTCCACTCTTCATTGCAACGGCTGGAAAAATAAGAATGAACACTAAATAGATGGATATCTTGGCCCAAATCTTCCTCTTTTTTTTTCTCTCTACACGTTTATATGATATTACATGATATTAGTTATGGGGTGTCTGTGCTATGGGCCCAGAGGGGCAAAATCTCGAGCACAGCCGCGGAGTCTTACATGCCAATGACTCCTGTTTCCCCGGCAACCGGTCGTCCTTGAGAAAAGGGCACGTTTGGGAGTTTGGAGGCCATGTCTGACAGGCCCAGTCACAACCCATAAACACTCCTCACACTCTGATCTGGGAGGCACGGAGGACACACACACACGCACACACACACACACACACACACACACACACTCACTGGACACCTGGAATACACACATGAATCACTCAGGGACTTCTGTGTGTGTGTGTGTGTGTTTTCTGGTGTGTGTGAGTGTTTCTCTTCCTAAGAGACAACATGATATTTCCCAAAGCACCTATCATCTCTCCACCACCCCTCTTAGTAAGAGACAGACTGAGTGTTTACAGTGTTTACAGGAGGCATGATGTGATGACCAGGCACCTCACAGGTCTAAGCCCTATATCATTAGGTGTGTCCCTTGGTGCAACCGATAAGCTGTTCCCACAGGGACGAGGTGGGGCAGGATATGGTTCCTGGAAGTTTTGCTCTCCTCCCGGTAACACCGGAATATCCTGATGTCACACTTGTCCTCCGGTCATCCCTCTCCTCTCCCTCTCCTCCATTCAGGGGACTAAAGAAGGTGGGCGAGGGAGAGTGATGTCATTTAGTTACCTGACGGTGACATTCACAGTATTAAAGACGTGTTCCGGTGTCCAGTTACAGTGGATGCTCCCGGAGTGGGTGTGTGAGTGTGTGAGGGTGTGTGTGTGTGTGTGTGTGTGAGGGTGTGTGTGTGTGTGTGTGTAAGGGTGGGTGTGTGAGGGTGTGTGTGTGTGTGTGCTGTATTGTTTCAGTGTCCCTGGATTCAGCTTCATGTCAGCACAGTAAGTGCTCCTCTTACTCCCTGCAGTGTGTATGTATACTGTGTGTGTGTGTGTATTTTGTGTACACCTTTGTGAAGTCAGTGGAGACCAATAACGTGCCTCTAGAATGCTTGTGTGTGTATGTGTGTGTGTGTGTGTGTGTATGAGGGATGGTCCTGAGATGTCCACAGTGAGAAGGAGCACCAGATTGACCTTCTGTCCTCCAGATAGATGAATGTCCACATGGGGGTCTGCTTCTCGCCTCTGGCCACACCCCCACCATCTGCACTGCCCGCGCCAAGGGGCCCTCCTCCTCCTCCTCCATCCACCTGGTTGGCTGCCCCTACAGCCTCAGGAGAGCTAGCTGCCCAGTGACATGCCTGAATAAAATAACCCCTTTTTTTTTCTTTCTTTTTTTTCTTGCTGAGATGCCTGTAATTTTGCCATCCCTCCTTTCATCCCTCTTTTCAGTGTGGAAAAGGATGAAGTACAGTAAAAATTCCTGCTGTTATTAGTGCGCTGCCTTTACATCTCTGAGTCCTCCCTTCATCTCTCTCTCCCCCCCCCCTCCCCTCCCCGCCACTATCGACACATGGTACTTATCAGCCTTCATGGAAATACTGTGGTTAACATACTTTTCCTTTTTGTCTTTCTTTCTTTTCTTTTTTCCCCCCCTTTTCATTTTTACGACTTGGTGATTATTATGAGAATGCTGTGCTCTAGTACAAGGCCCTGTCTTTGTGTGCGAGTGTGTGTGTGTGTGTGTTGAATTAGAGAGTGAATGTTTGCCATATGCTGCAGGGGCTCTATCAGAGTTACAGAGAGGTTGGAGTGTCTTTCAGGAAGCCGGAAAACAAAAGTTCCGAAAACCAGGAAATAACTCTCCTGATCCTCTTGGCTCCCAGTAACATTAATAAACCATAAAATAACCATTGTTGAACCACAAATGAACCACTAATGAACCATGTGGTTGTTTACGGTGAGTCATCATATCAGCACACTGAGCTAAGCTGATTGATGTTCCCTGTGTGTGTGTACTGCATATTCATCTGGGCTGAGGTAGAGGACATGGTTCGGAGCCTACGTGAGTCTTGCCAGGCATCGTATGGTTCCTGGACCATCACCTTGGTCTAATGGCAATTGCTTGTGGTCACACAAACACATAGAAGCTCTGACATGAAGCTGGTATGTGGCACTCCTGAGAAATAAGGCAATGGCTCTCTGAAACTGTCCTCTGGGCAAGGGCCAGGGGTTGTTTATAAATTGTGCGTGTGTGTGCTTTTGTCTGTGTGTGTGTGTGTGTATACGTACGTGTATGACATGGAGGTGGGAGATCGGTCAGACTGTGTGTGTGAGTGTATGGCTGTGCGCAAGCCTGTGTGTGTGCGTATGTGCGCGTGTGTGTGCGCGTGTGGGGGAAGTAGCGCCGTCTGTGTTGTCAACCTCCTCCCCTGCCCTGGTCTCTCCAGCTGTTGTGCTGCCCCCCCCTAAGAGCTCATTTCCCAGGTGTCTCACACGTCTCCCAGTAATCTCCGGCTCCCCACCGCCCTCCCTCCCTCCCTCTCTCTCCCTCGCCCGCCACCCTCATCCGTCTCCTCGCCACCCTGCTTGAGGCCCGGTGCTGTCTCTCTATATCTCTCTCTCTCTGCTCTCTCTCTCTCTCTCTCTCTCTCTCTCTCTCTCTCGCTCTCTGTCTCTCTTTGTTTCTCTCTTATCTCTATCTCTCTCTTCCTCTTTCTTCCTCTCTGTTTATTTACTCTCTCGCTCCTCTCTCTCTCCTCTCTCCTCTCTCCCTTTCTCTCTTTTTCTCTCTTTCTCAGTCTGTCTCTGTCTTTCCTCTTGTTCCCCCCCCCTCTCTCTGACAACTGCAGTCGTGGCTTAGAGGAAGTAGGCAGACTGGGAAAAAGTCACGTCCCACCTATCGCCTCTCCTCCCTACACCCCCTCCAACCATCCCACCACACACACAAACACACAAACACACACAAACACACACACACAAACACAAGCTGTGCAGCTTGAAATGAAAGATGGCAGTGAACAGTGAACACAGTAAACATGTGTGACTGCTACACAGCCTGGAGGAGAGCACGTCACTAGCTTGTCTGAGTGTGTGAGTGTGTGTGTGTGTGAGCGTGTGATTGTGTGTGAGTGTGTGTGTGTGTGTGTGTGAGTGTGTGTGTGTGTGTGTGTGTGTGAGTGTGTGAGTGTGTGTGAGAGTGTGAGTGTGTGAGAGTATGTGTGTGTGTGTGTGAGTGTGTGAGTGTCACTCAGCTCCCCTGCTACCTTCTCCTCTGCTTTGACACTAAGCATCAGGCTTATCATAGACCGACTGTTTTTCTGCAGAATAATTTTTAAATAAATTAGAATAAATATAATCATCATTTGCATACCACCTGAAACAATTGCTTCGGTCCTGCGAGACAATGAGAAGCCAGTATTGAAATATCTCCCCCGATCATCGTTGAGATTAATTTGTGAATTCTCAGACACATTTTTATAAATTCCTAGTTTTTTCCTTCCCAGGGTCCGGTTCCCCTGTTGAAAACACACACACACACACACACACACACCACACACACATCTGGTCTCTTTCATCCTCTCAGACAGAGACACCCAGAGAGACACAGGCATGCTTCAGTAGTGCCTGTGTGTGGGGTGAAGTGAATGCCCCACATTTAATTGCTTTCACACTGGCCTGATTGAATTAGCCGTCCGGGCCTGGACCCTAATAGAGTTCCAGGGTCAGGGCTGCGTTGGGCATCGGTTGCCCCAAGAAGAGGTGACCTGGTGGGGACAGACAGGCAGCTCTAGACATCCCTCCTCTTCCTCTATATGACCTGCAGTCAGGTATGACTGACACCGTTGGACAATCACACTGCCCACTCAGAGGTGAACGGAAAGAGAGGGAGGCAAAGAAGGGTGAGAGAGAGAGAGAGAGAGAGAGAGAGAGAGAGAGAGAGAGAGAGAGAGAGATAGGAGGGAGGGAGGGAGAGGAGAGTGGACCGTCTTACTAAAGTTATAAATACAGTATTGGCATGCTACCTTTCTTGCCTAACCATTTTTTTCCTAATCTAATAGAGGGGTGGTTGGCCTCAATGTGAGACAGGGAGACAGAAGAGAGAGGGGAGAAGCTCTCTGGGTTAACAGCAGAGGCCGGACGGCCATTCCAAAGCTCTGCAGTATCTGTGTTTTGGATCCATGTGTACATCTGATCTGGGTTTTGCTCATGATGAATCTGAGCTGTTTATCCAGGAAGCAGGGAGCGGTGGACTCCTAACCAGAGCTCATTAGTCACTGCGGAGTGTCCCTTCTGGTGACAATGGGAGAAGCCCCCCTCCACCCGCCCCTCCACCCGCCCCTCCACCCCATACAGCCACCCTCCCACCCCGCCTCCCCCCCTTCCCCTCTCCGACTCGGAGCGTTTTCACCGCTTTCAGCACTTTTTTTCTGCTGCGCTCACAAAACCTTGCACCTCCAATCCCTTTCTCCCTCCAGCTTTTTCTCTTTCACACCCCTGATTATTCACACACAGGCCGGCACAAACACACACTCACTCGCACACACACACGTGTTCACACACACACACACACACACACCAACCTTCACACATATACACACACAGACGCACGCATGTTCGTTCACACACACGGAAACACGGACGGACAGTGGCGGAAACGCCCGCGTGTGCACGCGCACACACCCACACACCACCCACACACACCTTAGCCCTCTTTCTGTCCCCTGTCTCTTCTTTAATGGCGCTTTCATTAAATGCAGCAGTTTTGGGGAGGGGGATTTGAGGCTGAATAGGAGTGGGGAGGGGGGGGGGTAGTCCCCTAACCCCCCCACCATCCCACCCCCTCTCTCCCCATCCCTCCCCCTCTCTGGACAAAGGGCCTCTCTGTCGGGCGGGGTACATGAGAGGGGGGCTCTGGGGGAGGTGAGCGAGGGGCGGGGGGTGTGGTGTGTGTGTGTGTGTGTGTGTGTGGAACAGGTCATGGCTTTTTTCCCTCTGCAGGCCTGCCTCTGGCTCGATTAGCGTCTGTCCAGCTGATTCCCTGGTGTCCAGACAGGAGCACACAGCCACAGCACGGCTGCCATGATGGAAATGTCAAACGCCCAGCCCTTTGTTTGGGCTGCTTCTGGCTGTCTGGACACACGGTTCCACTGATTCGCCCTGTGTGTGTGTGTGTGTGTGTGTTTGTGTTTGAGTGTGAGAGTCCCTGTTGCAGTCCAGGAGTTCGTCAAGTAGCATAGCTGGCTTCATCCTCACTGCCACTGAATATAGTGGCCTCTCTTGCCTCTCTCTCTCTCTCTCTCTCTCTCTCTCTCTCTCTCTCTCTCTCTCTCTCTCTCTTGCTTTGTCCTTTTCTCTCATACAGACACACACACGCACACACAAACACAAACTGGATACAACAGGTTGCAGCCGCAGGTCTTTTTTCTGCAGAGGCATAAATCTTGACAGTGTGAGTAGAGGAGGAAGTCTTTGAAACAAGGATCAAATGAGCAGCAGTAAAACGTTACCGGTGCCCTGGCACAGAGAACTTTCCCTCTCACTCCTCGCGCCGCACACAGTGAGTCTCTCTCACCTCAAATTAAATCTTCAGTTCCAGCGTGTGTTATTAAAAGTCAGAAGCGGTTATGGTTGTTCTCTGCTCAAGCCTGCAGGGAGCAGCAGTGGTGTCTGGGAGGTGACAGCCAGGTCTGACCCACCTCTTGGCACTGCCTCCACTCTGCCCTGCCTCTTGCCCCTGCCTCTCGGCCCTGCCTCTTGGACCTGCCTCCAGTCTGCCCTGCCTCCAGTCTGCCCTGCCTCCAGTCTGCCTGCCTTGCCTCTCTCCCCTGCTTCCTGGCCCTACCTCTTGTTTGCCCTGTTTCTTGGCCCTGCCTCTAGTCTGCCTTTTGAGCTGACTGTAGTCTGCCCTGCCTCTTGACACTGCCTCTAGTCTTTTTCCTGGTTCTAGAGGTGACACCAGGACGAGGAGATCCAATCCCTCCCCCCTCTCCCCAGAGATGTGCACTCAGTGGATCACTGCTCTACTGTTTGTGAGTTTGAACACGTTGGTTCTGCACGACAGCTCTTCTGCTTGGCTCGATGCAGCATTTCATCACCGTTGTCAAACTCCACAGGATCTGAGAGCCAGAGAAATGTGCTCACTTATGAAGGATATCAAAAGAGATGTGTGTTTGAAAGAGTAGAAAGAAATAATAAGCATTCCAAGGAAAAAGTCCAGCGCCGAATATTCCTGTTTTAATTGCCACCTGTCTGCTGTTGGAGGCCACATCCACAAAGAGACTTTGGACTTCTGGAGGAAGACGGAGAGAGGGAGCTGGAGAAAAGGGATAAGGAGAGAAACAGAGACAGGGAGAGGGAGTGAGGGATGGAGAGTGGGAGTGGAGGGAAAGACACTGGGAGAGGAGGGAGGGAGGGAAGGAGTAGAGTGGAGATTCTGTAATCAAGACAGTTCAAATGACCAGTCTGATGCAGAGAGAATCAAAGCTGTGATCTGCTTTTCAATCAGTCCTGCAGGCTCTGTCTGGACCCAGACTGACCACCTGAATGACTGTCTGACTAACTGACTGACTGACTGAATGACTAACTGACTGACTGACTGACTGACCAACTGACTGACTAGGTGGCTGATTGACTCACTAGCTGCTGACTGACCACCTGGGTGATTAACTAACTAACTGACTAGCTGATTGACTAATTGACCAGTTAACTTATGGACTGGCTGTCTGATCTGATTGGACGAATAACTGACTGACTGACATATCTAACCACTGTTATAAATAGCCGGCCATTACATTTAGACAGCAGTGACCCTGTCGACATCGTTCTGAATGCCTCAGCTGATGATAGGGGTGCATGTTTTTTGCACAGCTAGCTGCTTTCTCAGCCTGTTTCCTGAACATGCTCGTTCGCCCCATCACCAGCCCTGCCTCTCATGCTCTCTTTGCTGTGTGCCCCTCCCTCCTTCGCTCCCTCCCCCAGTCCTTCTATGTCTTTATGTGATTTCCTATGGTGGCCCTCGTCCCTGTGTCCTCCTCCTTCGGGGGTCAGATGGCTCAGCGGTAAGGGAATTGGGCTATTAATCAGAAAGTTGCCGGTTCGATTCCCGGCCATGCTAAATGATGTCCCCCTCAACTCTCCTCCTGTGGCAGAACCAGATTCCCTCCTTACTCCTTCCCTCCTCCTCTCCTCCTGTGGTAGTCCCAGTCCCAGCTTCCATCCTCCTCTGCCCTTGGGGTAGTCCCAGTCCCAGTTTCCCTTCTCCTCTCCTCCTGTGGTAGTCCCAGTCCCAGTCTCCTCTCTCCTCCTGTGGTAGTCCCAGTCCCAGCTCCCCTCCCCCTTTCCTCCTGTGGTAGTCCCAGTCCCAGTTTCCGTCCTCCTCTGCCCTTTGGGTAGTCCCAGTCCCAGCTCTCAGAGTATCCGTGTCCCAGGTTTTCATTCAGAGTGGGCTGAGTGGCAAGGTGAATGAAACGCCCTCATGTTTCTCTCTCCGCCCCAGCCTCTCACCCCATCCATCATGGCCAAAGGAAAACATGACAGGACCAATATTTGTCGAAGAGCTCTATCAGATTTCCTACGTTTTCATTTCGGAAAACCCACTTCCTGTCCTAAGAGGTTTACAGCTATGCTTTCGTCCAGATTTAGAACACTCCGTATATTTTGCGGCCGTTCACCGTTATCTGCTCAATGAGACAGATCTCACAGAACGCTGTCCTGTTAAAGTGGTTCTATGTGAGTGTGTGTGTGTGTGTGTGTGTAAGAGAGAGAGAGAGAGAGAGAGAGAGAGGAGCAGAGAGAGAGCTAGCGAGAGAGCGAGAGCGACTAGAGCTAACCGCTACTCTATGTGTGTTTTGGAAGGATATGTGTGTGTGTGCGACAAGGTATAGAATTGCCTCACCGTGTGTTTCCAGCGGCTGATGATTGGCTAGTGATTTACGGAGTGCTAGCATGCTGTCTGAGGAAGGAGAGTCAGAGAGAGAGAGAGAGAGAGAGAGAGAGAGAGAGAGAGAGAGAGAGAGAGTGATGGAGAGAGAGAGAGAGGGATTGGAAAAGAGCTGTATCCGGCCATGCAGGGTCACCAGGCTCTTGGATATGTCTCTCGAATAGAAATAGTGGCATTGAACCCGACTTATCATGCCTTGTGAGCTGACCTTTCTTAAATAAACCCCCCAGCTGCACACGGGTCCATGTGGCATATGCTGTAATCCAGCTATAATTGCCATCTCAGACCATGAATGGGGAAATGGAGCTGTGTTTTATGATTGCATTTACTCGGCATGGAGGATGGGCTGAGCGCGGAGTATTACGTAAGAGTGGGACGAGGTCAGGCTATGAACACGGTGACCTGGTATGGTTAGAAACACTGTGAGTTGGTATGTATGGTTAGAACACAGTGAGTTGGTATGTAGGGTTAGAAACACTGTGAGTTGGTATGTATGGTTAGAAACACGTGAGTTGGTATGTATGGTTAGAAACACTGTGAGTTGGTATATAGGGTTAGAAACACTGTGAGTTGGGGTAGATCGGGCTGGAAACACCATACGTTGGGTAGATGAGGGTCTGGTGACCCTGCTGGACTTGTATCATCTTAGCAGAAGAGAGGCCTCTGGCTCCCTGGTGTTTAGCAGAAGAGAGGCCTCTGGCTCCCTGGTGTTTAGCAGAAGAGATGGCCTCTGGCTCCCTGGTGTTTGTCACCCATCCAAGCCTGGTCTGATGTGGAAAACGGCTGTTCACTTGTGCTCAGCAGCGGCAGATCCATGACAGTTAGAGGACACCTGAGGGCCGCCCTGTCATTGGGAACCAGCACGGTGTTCGGCCTTGTTTGGCTTCTCACACAAGATCACTTATTCATGTGTCACTTTAGCTCCTTCACACAAAGTCCCCCCACCCCACACACCACACACACACACACCAACCTTCTCCTCCTTATCTGTCATGCTAGCGCCGAAGAGGGAGATAGAGAGTGAGGAGGAGAGAGGAGGATGGGAAGTTGTGATTATGTCAGGCTGAAGCGATGTGGCCAGGTGGTGTGTAGCCATGGTCATCGCTGTCATGGCGACAGCGTTGTCGCGGTCTCCAGGAGAGAGGACCGTAAAGAGCACTTACTGGAACAGGAAACACACAGAGCCCCTGGGCAACCAGAGTGAGCTGAATAATGAAAGACCACCAACAGGAAGTGTGGTCATCCCTGCGGAGACTTCCCTCACAAACAGAGATGCTCTGATGTGTGTTTACATGCCGGGCTCTGCGTGTGTATGTGTGTGCGTTGTTTTTGTGTGTGTGTGTGTGTTTGCGTTTGTTCCGTATGCAGGATTTCAAGTTTAGTAAAGCCAGATGTGGCCCTAGTACATGACATCTGTAGAAAGGGAAAATCGCTTTAACAAACACAAAATCTGTTAATGGCTAAAGTCTCAAATATTTCCCTTCCTTTTTTCCTTCCTCTCTCCTCTCTCTCTCTCCTCTCCCAGCTTGTCCGTCGGGCTTCTTCAAGCCAACCCAAGGTGACGAGTCCTGTATGCAGTGTCCCATCAACAGCAGAACCACCAACGAGGGAGCCACCACCTGTGTGTGTCGGAACGGCTACTATCGCACAGACTCCGACCCCTTCCAGATGCCCTGCACAAGTATGTACAAACAAACACACAAGCACACACATGCACTCAGACATTCACACACAATGTCTGACAAACCTTCTTACATATACATACACACACACACACAAATGCAAACACACGCAAACACACACACACACGTACACACACACAAATGCACACGCGCACTCATGAATGCAAAGACACACACAAACACACACACATTCACATTCACACATTAATCCAGGTCCACACACACTGAGGCATGCCCCTGCCCCATCCGTTGCGGAGGTTAGTAGGCCAGGGCGCTGCAGCTTTGTGGAGGCCCAGAGCCAGAGAATGGACCTAGCCAGGGCTCTCTCTTGTCATGCCAATGAAGCTGGTCTGATTTCAATTTGAATTTGTAGTTGACAGAGAGGCTGAGAGAAAGACAGAGAGGGGTTGGTGGGGGAGAGACAGAGAAAAAGAGAGAGCAAAAGGAGAGAGAGAGAAAAAGAGAGAGAGAAAGAGACATAGAGAGAGACCTTGAGAGCAGGAACAAGGCGGCGAGGGAGGGAAAGAGATGCAGTTCATAGTTTGGTCTTGGTAGTGTAGAGTGAGGGAGTGTGCATAAGAGAGAGCAAAAGAGACAAGTGAGGGAGAGAAAGAAAGCAAGGGAGAGAGAAAAAGAGAGAGAGAGAGCTCCTTTCAGCATCTTGGCTGTGTGTGTTTTTGTTCCTAACCCCTGGTGAAATGGGGGAGAGGAGGAGGAGAGGAGGGGGAGAGGAGGAGGAGAGGAGGAGGAGAGGAAGATTTGAGCGCCTCCAACAAAGGACATTTGCATAAGCCTGTCCCTGGGAGAGTAGCAGCTGAACTGAACGAGCCCCAGCAGCCCCACCCCAGCCTCAGCCCAGCCCCCAGCCCCAGCCTCAGCTGCCACAGTCACGTCGCTGGGGTTCAACCCAGCCAGCCCAGCTCTGATTAGAGCTGGGAATGGGCCCAACCCGAACAGGGGCCATTAGCCTCCCACCCCTCAACCCCTCACCCCTCCTCCCCTCCATCCCTCCCTCACTCCTTCCACCCCTCCATCCCTGTGTGTGTGTGTCTGTGTGTGTGTGGTGTGTGTGTGTGTTGGGGTAAATGCCTGTCTCCATCCATGCCTCCCACCCTCCTTCCATCCCTCCATTCCTCCCGGCCCCCACCCGTTCCTCACCCCATCCAGTCCCCCCCATCCAGAAGGAGTTCAGAAGAGAGGACTGACACATTGGGGCCTCCAGTGGGCTCGTCTCCAGCCCTGGAAGTCCCTTAATGGGAGCCAATTAAAAGGGCTCTAAATAAGTGATCAATTCAGTTTTAGAAGTTGGTGGGCGTCGTTTATCTCATTAGCCCTAGAGAGGGCATGCTGGGGAAACAGACACACATGCTTGTAGAAGATAAACACGCCTCTTTGTCTGTTTGCTTGGCTTGTCAGTCAAAACCAACGCTGTGGGGCAGGTTTCCATCTATCGACCATGAGAAAGAGTCTCTCTCTCTCTCTGTTTCTCTCTCGCTTTCTCTCTCAAATAGTTCCTAATCTCTTCTCCTCCCCCCCCCTCTCTCTCTCTCTCTCTCTCTTGCGCTTTCTGGCAGTTGGTTCAGTGTGATTGAAAGTATATGATTCCCTGCAGATTTTAAACAAACACATGTCACAAGTCTATCTGTCGGTGTGTGGTGTGTTTTGTGTGTGTGTGCACGCATGCATGTGTGTATGTATGTGTGTGTGTGCGCAAACGAGTGTGTGCCCTCGTGTGTGTGTGTGTGTGTGTGGTAAGTGTGCCTCTCTGGGGAAGAGGCCTTCTTGTTGCAGCATACCAGGCTGCCACCTCAGAAGGCCTGCAGTGTATTAGTGGTTAGACAGGAGGGTTACATGAGCAGAGCGGTTGAGCTTCTGGTATGCGTGTCCTCCACCATGTCAAGGACAGCAGAAACACTACCCCCGCAGCATCACTAGAGAAACACTCTAACCAGCAGGAGCACTACCCCCCACAGCACCACTAGAAAAACACTCTAACCAGCAGAAACATTACCCACACTGCACCACCAGAGACACACTCTAACCAGCAGAAACACATTCCCGCACAGCACCACTAGAGAAACACTCTAACCAGCAGAAACACTAGTAGAGTAAAGAATAGAGAATATGTAGATGTATGTGTGTGTCTGTGAGCACTGTATGCGTGTATATCAGTGTTTAACCGTGTATGCCTCCACGTGTAACCGTGTGAAAATATCCGTAACCTTAACCAGGCGTGTGTGTGTGTTCGTGTGTCACCCACAGCCGTGCCCTCGGCCCCCCAGACGGTGATCTCCAGCGTGAACGAGACGTCCCTGATGCTGGAGTGGATTCCGCCGCGCGAGTCTGGGGGCCGCGAGGACGTGGTCTTCAACATCATCTGCAAGAGCTGCGGCGGGGGGCGCGGCGGCTGCACGCGCTGCGGGGACAACGTGCAGTTTGTCCCCCGGCAGCTGGGCCTGACGGAGCCTCGCGTCTACATCAGCGACCTGCTCGCCCACACGCAGTACAACCTTCGAGGTGCAGGCGGTGAACGGCGTGTCGGACCAGAGCCCCCTACTCGCCGCAGTACGCCTCGGTCAACATCACCACCAACCAGGCTGGTGAGTGGACGGAGCAGCGCTGTTTTGCGAGAACACACACACGCGTGTTCTTTACACACACGCGCGTCGTATGCACACACACACTTTCCGAGGCACATACATATTTTCGGAGGCACACATTCACTCATGCGTGGATGCCAACGCAATTTGGTGATGTCACCAAAGGGATGTGATGGCCTGTTGGTCCTGGTCATGTGACCTCATCAGCAAACTCTAAAAGGACTGGACAGCGGTTTATATCTCTCTCTCTCCCTTTAATCTTTCCATCTATTTTTCTGTCTCTTACCTCTTCTCCTTTTCCCTCACCCCTCTTTCTCTCCCTCCTGAGCACCTTTGATCTCTTTTTCTCAGGTTTCATCCTTTTCTCTGTTCCTCCTTCTCATCCTGTCTCCCACCCTCTCCCTCCCTCCATCCCTCTTGTTTGCCCTCATTGCTCAGTGATCGCAGGCCTGGCATGGGTGACCCTCCTCTCCTCTCATCCTCCTGCCCACTCAGCTCTTGTGCTACATTTCATACTTGTTAAGTGGTGAGACCTCAGACTGATGTGTACATATTCCATGAACCAGCTACCTTGTCAATTGCCCTTACAGCTGTAATGGGAACATTAGCCAGAGAGAACGGTGTATTTCCACGGGGTTGTGACTTTTAATGGAAAACAGCTCCCTTTGGTGATTGCCCTAACTTTTTAATCTCGGGGATCTTCCAGAAACCTGCCTCAATCATCCACGCCCCCTCCATTCCGTTTTTGTCTCTCACTCTCTGTCCTTCTCTTTCTCTCTCTTCTCTCTCTCTCTGTTCTCTCAATCCCTATCCCGGTTTCACTCATCTTTCCCTCCTCCCATCCTCCCATTCAGACTACCTCCATCCCTTCACTCCCCCTCCATCCATCCCTCCCTCCCTCTCCATGGCTTCCATGTGTCTTTTCCGTTGGGGCAATTGCGGTCTAACTCGTCAGCTCCTCGTCTTGTATTCACGCCGGCAGCGGCAGCATTGATTTGCTCTTTAATTGTCTCACTGAGACGCATCATTTGGCGAGCCAGCCGGGATCCCCGGACGCTGATGAGCTGGGAGGCAGGCCAAGGCGGGCCGGACTGGGCACGCTCTGTTGGAGCCGAGGCTTTGTAGTCCCATTGGCACAGTACCGTACCGCGGCCGTCACCCCCCCCAACGTCTGATTGTGTTGGGAGATGGGAGAGGAGGGAAAGAAAGAAAGAGGAAGGAGGATGAGGGAGGGTGAAGGGGGAGGTGTGTGGTGTGTGTGAGAGAGAGAGAGAGAGAGAGAGAGAGCGATGAGAGAGAGAGAGAGAGAGAGAGAGAGAGAGAGAGAGTGGGTGGGGGGTGTGGGGTGTGGGTGAGGGAGGAGGGAGGATAGGGGGGACGTGAGGAGGAGGTGGGGGAGAGGGGGTGCAGTCTTATAGAACGAGCCACGCTCTCTGTGTCTCCCTCAACCTCCAGCACTGTGTTTGGAGTTCTGCTCTAGTTCGGTTCTTGTTGTTGTCGACTACGTGCTCCGAGGATAGAAAGTGGAAATGTGAACAGTTTACAGTAAACAGGATTAGAAAAACTTGACAAAAGACGATCCGAAGAGGAACATTGTTTGAATTTGACACGCTAGGAATGTGGACTAATTGGAACAACAGCCACAAACGTGACATACTTAGTTTGCATGTTTAAGAAACAGCATCCTGCTCCACAAAGCATCATCACAACACTCGGGGGGGTGGGGAATGGGATAGGGGAGGGGAGGCGCCAAATCCTGTCCAAATGGAGGAGCTTTTATTCCTGGAACGTCCTCCTTATTGTCTGTTAGCATTTGAGTCATCGGCGTGGCGGGTTAATGAGGGCCAGAGAGTGCAGTTAGGTGTTCTAATGAGCCTTCGCTCTCCCGGCTGGGTGACAAAAAACGTCTGCCACCCCCCCCACCCCTACCCCTCTGCCTCCACCACCACCCCCCTCAGTATGCCCCTCCCAGGGCGGAAATTGGGGGGCTCTGCACCCTCTCCAGTGAAGTGCCCGTCACATTGGATTAGGGGGGCGAGGGGCTCCCGTCGGAGGGAGCTGTGAAAGAGGGTGAACCCTGGCCTGGCCCCCCTCTCCACCCCCTTCCCACCGGACCCAGAGAGCAGGCCTGGTCCGGGGACAGAAGAGCCCAGTCACCCAGCGCCAGGCCCACAGCCCTGGGGTCACAGGGGCCCCGGGGCCCATAATTGCGTCTGGTTTGGGAGTCTTGGAGGTTACATAAACATCATGTCACCCCCAATTACCAGAGGCGGCTCTGTTTCCTCTCCCTCCTATTACAGGGAGAGGCTGAGAGAGGGAGGGAGGGAGGGAGAGAGAGAGGGGGAGAGAGGGGGAGAGAGGGGAGGGAGGGAGGTGAGAGAGGGGAGAGAGGGAGAGAGGGGGAGAGGAGGGAGGGGATGAGTGCATGTTAGAGGTAGAGGAGTGGACAGGGAGGGTGGGGGAGAGAGCATGGACTAGGGATGGGGGAAAAGACAGGGGGAGAGAGGGAGAGGGAGAGCCTGGTACAGAGCAAAGGGTTGTAGAGAGGGAGGGAGAGAGCATGTGAGTAGAGAGAAAGTGGAACCAAAAAAAGATAAAAGAGAGAAGAGGAAAAAACATGTTACTGACAGAGAGTGAAAGAGAGAGAGAAAGGGGGAAAAAAAACTGTCAGTGAGAAACAAAGAGAGAGTGTTGTGTTTCTCTGCATGTGTGTGTGTTTGAGTTGCGTGCTAATCAGTCCCATTTCAAACCTATCTGTAGGGTGGTGGGCTTTACCAAGAAGGGAATGTCATAAATAAGTGAATTTGAAGTGACTGGTGTGAAAATGGCTCTCATGTGAAATGCTGCCCTATACTTTTGATGATGGGTGTGTGTGTGTGTGTGTGTGTGTTGGGGATTTGGGGGTGAACCCTCCCAGCCCCAAATTTAAACACTCTCCCACACACACGCACACTAACATGTAAAGGCATGCATGCATGCTCACACACATGACATATATGATACACACACGCATGCTGACACACTTACATAAAAACACTCAACGTCCAGGCACGCACAAGCACCTGTACAGACATGCACGCACACACACACACACACACGCCACACTCTGCAGCATGACCTTCCATCTCTCCCAGCCTCACCAGCCTCACCAGCCTCTCTGCTCTCTATCGGGGACAGGAGAGGTCTGCTAACGTCCACAGCCCAGTCCACAGCCTTCATAAGCGGGCCTACTCACCGTAATTACATTCCGCGCTGTCTCATAAAACTGAAGCTTAAGCTGCGAGAAGTCCCGCTTGTTTAATGAGGATCCGTCTGATTCATGCACACACATCCTCTCCTGTGGAAAGTGTTGTGTTCTGGGTCCCTTTAGGTGCTCATAAGGGTGAGTCACTACCACATCTCCCTGCTAGCCCACGGCTTTTGCTCTATCTATTAAATACCATTCTTTCACAGGGGGTTGAGTCATTTCTCGTTTATGAAGTATGGAAGGAGAGAAGGGGGAGGGCCAGAGTTAGAGAGAGAGAGAGAGAGAGAGAGGAGGAGAGCGCGCGACGCGCGCTGAGAGAGAGCGCGCGACGCGAGCGACAGCGCGTGAGTCGTGAGACGCGCGGGACAAGGGAGACGAGAGAGCGAGAGAAGACCGATGAGGAGAGACAGAGAAGAGGATAGGAGAAAGAGGAGCGAGAGAGAACAAGCAGGGAGAGCGTGAGCGAGAAGAGATCGAGGATGAGAGAGATAGAGAGCGAGTGAGAGAGAGTAGCAGCGAGACGACGAGAGAGAGAGACGAGAGCGACGAGCGAGAGAGACGACGAGAGAGAGCAGAGACGGATGAGCTCGAGAGAGAGAGAGCAGAAGGAGGAAGATAGAAGCGTGAGACGCAGTGATAGATGGGGGGTCAGGGAAGGTTGTATGATGATGGAGCATGTGTTTGTAGAGATAAAGAGCCTGGAGGCGGAGTAATGAGAGGAGCTGGAGTGGCAGACGGAGGAAGCAGGGAGGACAACATCATCCAGGAGAGGCCGATTCACCATCTCCACCTCATCCCTTCATCCCTTCATCCCTCCATCCCTTCATCCCTTCAGTGATGAGGGATGTACCTCATTCCTTCATTCCTTCACTTTTTATCCTCTTATCCCCTCATTCCCTCATACCCGCACATTCTCATCCCTTCATCCTGTCTGCTGGAGGGATGAAGGGGGAGAAATGCTCCAACAATGCCTTCTGGACCAGAAACACCATTTCACCGTTTCATTAAGGCTGTAGACCCAGTAGCATAGTCTGGTTTGAAGTAGTGCACATACTGTCAGTTTAACAAGCTACCCACCCTCATCTCCCCCACTCTCATTCACACGGGCAAATTCTTGTGGATCACGTAGACTACACCACTGTGTGGATCCAAGGGCTGCCCTTTGGGGCGTTACAGAGAGGAGAAACACACAAGCGGAGGGTGTGTGTGTGTGTGTGTGTGGGGGTGGTCGGGGGGGGAGGCACGGATGCAGACACAAAGCCTAGCCTTTGCTGTTCGCCTTTCCTCTCAAGCCTTCCAGCTTAATGATTAATGAGGGTTAATCATTCATAACTGGCCTCCTAGTCCATCACGCTCTCCTCCTCTTTCACCCGTTCTCACCTCTCTCTCCCTCACATCTCTCTTTCTCCTACTTTCCTCTTCCTCCTCTCTCTCTCTCTCTCTCTCTCTCTCTCTCTCTCTCTCTCTCTCTCTCTCTCTCTCTCTCGGTCTGTCTCCCCCATGGCTTACAGTCATCATAGAGACAGGGTGAAATGTTTGCTTAGACTACCTCTCCCATGGAGGATTCATCACAGACATCACTGACAGCTGAGTGGCCTGAGCCCTGACACACACACGCACACACACACACACACCTACACACGCACACACAATCACTCACATCCACACACAAACACCCACCCACACAAGAGCACACCACACCCCCCCGCACCAGAGCTGTCAAAAAGGGAGTGTTAAATACATGGCTTTTGATAAGTGATTACCTGGCTGGAAATGACTGTTGTCACCTTGTCAATCAGGTGACAGTTACTGACTGCTATCACCTTGTCAGTCAGGTTGACTATTCCACGCCTGACAAGAAAACATTTTCTGTCTCACCAGTCAAAAGCCGCCTCTAGCTCTGGTTCACAGGCAGCCCCTCTCCTGGAGGCCTGCTGATTGCAGTGTTCAAGACGTCCTGTTCATAGAGGATCGAGGCTGAAAGGAGCACCTTCTCTGTATGTCAGCCTCTCCTCAACCACAATGTGTGTGTGTGTGTGTCAGCCTCTCCTCATACACAGGGTGTGTGTGTGTGTGTGTCAGCCTCCCCTCATCCACAGGGTGTGTGTGTGTGTGTGTGTGTGTGTCAGCCTCTCCTCAACCACAATGTGTGTGTGTGTGTCAGCCTCCCCTCATCCACTGGAGGAGGGTGGAGGGGGGAAAGTGGAGACGAGGAGGGCAGAGGGAGTGGGGGGCGGCGTGGGGGGGGGCGGGTGTTAGTGGCGTCTTATAAGGTATGCTGTGTCTGGCTGAGGACCCTAGCCCATCACGCCACAGCCAGGACTGCTAACGTGCTGCTCCACCTCCGTACCACGGCCAGGAGATTTATGACTTCATTATGTCTCTGATTGGCTTAGCTGAGGTGTGAGTGGACCACCTGGGATTCTGCGAGGGAGAGTGTGTGTGAGGGAGAGTGTGTGAGGGAGAGGGTGTGAATGAGAACGTGTAGGAAGAGTGCGTGTAGGAGAGCGTGTACGGGAGAGTGTGTGTATGAGAGCGTGTGCATTCCAGCAACAACATGCAAAGGTGCAAGCTGTTTACGTTTCTTCCTCAGGGCTGCCTCAGTGCTAATAGTGTGTCCAGCATACTGAAAGAGAGAGAGAGAGAGAGAGAGAGAGAGGGAGAGAGAGAGAGAGACATAGACCAATAATGGGATTAGGGCCATTAGTGTACCAGGGTGTGACAGTGACAGAAGGTGGCTGAACGGACACATATGGAAACCTGCAGTTGTGGAGTAGACAGGCAGGAGGCAGACAAGCAGCCAGTCAGACAGTCAGTCAGTCAGTCAGACACCCAGTCAGTCACCCAGTCAACCAGCCACCCAGTCAATTAGCCACCCAGCCAGCCAGTCAGTACAGCCTTCTCCCCTAAATCCCTGTGCTGTGACAGGCAACCTGTGCAGAGCAACCCGACACAGTGTGTTTAGGTATGCAAAGCCTTGCTCTGCCTGTA
Organism: Mallotus villosus; assembly: GCA_903064625.1. Taxonomy (NCBI): domain Eukaryota; kingdom Metazoa; phylum Chordata; class Actinopteri; order Osmeriformes; family Salangidae; genus Mallotus; species Mallotus villosus. The sequence goes on from CAEFZP010002618.1 coordinate 33,329, forward strand.
GGCCTCCATGACTTTACATGACCTACGCATCAAATATGCATTTCATTACTTTCTCTCCTAGAATAATTACCGCACGTATCGTCCCTTTATTAAGCCGGCCATGTTCACATGCTTTTGTCAATGGACTCAGACTGACTGTTCGAACTGTTATACCAGGGACTAATCAGTCCCATAATTGATGAGTTCACGGTCGAGGCACACGCGTCATACTGGCTGTAGAACATGCCATTCTTCATCACACAGATTTAGTTTTTACTGCACATTTTGAGAGCTTCGAGCTCCAGAATACATGAGTGAATTCAAGCAATTACGCATTTCACCATGAATCGAGGGTAATTCGGGCAAAAAGACTTCCACGTTTAATACATGGCCCTTTTCCCAGCTCAGTGGACCAAAAGGTCGCAATCTTTGAACCTTTGTGTGGTTGCGGACAGGGAGTGCAACATACAATCATGCTAGGTCACAACATATGCAACCCCACTGTTTTAAATATATGAATAATAGCCTAAAGGTCAGAATAGTTTACTCTAAAGACAATGTGTCTCACTTTAACTGTGCTTAAAAGATGAAAATGTGTCCTGGTTTAAGGGGTGTAAACTAAAATCACCAAATATCAGTCGTACACTTTCGGAGATACTCGTATCTCCTGTCACACTAGTTTTAAATTAGGTAGAATAGACTTGAAAGCAGGAAAAGATTGCCATCACACACACATACTTACACGCACACACACACATACTTACACACACACCACACACACACACACACACATACCCACAGACAGGCACACAAACACACACACACACACATACACACTCCACCATCCTCGTTTCCTCCTCACCTCTCTCCTCAAAGCTATCTGAAGTAGTTGAGATATCCGAGAGATGCTCTTTGAAATATTTATGTGATGTATTTCTGGCTGCTCTTATTGTCCTGCTTTGATTACATGTGAAATTGCCTTCTCTTCTATCGTTGTAGCCAGTTAACTGGAATGAGTGCTTTCATGTTCCTCCTTAGGCCACGGACCAACAGACTGCTCTAAGCAGATTCACTATGGCGGGCTGTGGGAGTATAGTAAACACAATTACTAGTAAACTCTCTCTCTCTCTCTCTCTCTCTCTCTCTGCCTGTCTTTCTTCGTTTCCTTTTCTTGTCCTTTTCTCAAACGCTCTCTATTCTTCTCTCAAACGTTTTCTGTCTTTACTTCTCTCCATCTTTTTTTCTTCTTTTTTTTCTGGTCTGTCACGCTTTCCTTCTCCTAACACACACCCACACCCACACATACACACAAGAAGAAGGAATGAAATGACAATATTGACACATGATCAGGAAGCCTTCCCGGAACCGCAGAGTGAACAAAGCCTCTATTGTCCACCGACCTACCCTACCCATCCCTCCCTGAGTGCCACTCCCCATCCCCAGCCTCCATCACGTCTGCCCGGACGTCCACGGCCGTTGATAAGGCATAAGATCACGAGCATGCCTGAGGGGGGAGGGGTTACAGGGGCGTTGGGGGGGAGTTCTGAGGTACAGCCCCATAGCCCAGGGGTTCCATCTTGTTGTCGGCGCCGGTCGACGGTCGAGTTGTCACCAGCCCAAGTGGTGACCAATCAGGGCCTAGAGGTGGAGATAGCATCTGTTCAATTACAGCGCCTGAGACAGACATGACTAG
>CAEFZP010002618.1:37500-72500 GCA_903064625.1 Mallotus villosus
GAGAGACCTGCTCAGAGCGCCCTGTTCAGAGAGCCCTGCTCAGAGAGACCTGTTCAGAGAGTCCTGTCCAGAGAGTCCTGTCCAGAGAGACCTGCTCAGAGAGTCCTGTCCAGAGAGTCCTGTCCAGAGAGACCTGTTCAGAGAGCCATGCTCAGAGAGCCCTGCTCAGAGCGCCCTGTTCAGAGAGCCCTGCTCAGAGAGCCCTGCTCAGAGAGCCCTGCTCAGAGAGCCCTGCTCAGAGAGACCTGTTCAGAGAGCCCTGCTCAGAGCGCCCTGTCCAGAGAGACCTGTTCAGAGAGCCCTGCTCAGAGCGCCCTGTCCAGAGAGACCTGTCCAGGTACTGATAAGTTCAATGAAAAGCCCACTCCCCGAGACCACCACAACCTTAATTCTACCAATGCACAAACAAGGTGTTCAGTGATGTATAAGGCTGAAAGGACAGTGTGTGTACGAACATGAACTCTTCCTTGCGAGTGAGGAGAGAGTGACGCTCGTCCTGAGCGTGTCTGTACTGGTGGATGGCTCCTCACCGTCAGAGCCCCAGCCTCACCGTCAGAGCCCTAGCCTCACCGTCAGAGCTCCAGCCTCACCGTCAGAGCCCCAGCCTCACCGTCAGAGCCCCAGCCTCACCGTCAGAGCCCTAGCCTCACATTCAGAGCCCCAGCCTCACCGTCAGAGCCCCAGCCTCACCGTCAGAGCCCCAGCCTCACCGTCAGAGCCCTAGCCTCACATTCAGAGCCCCAGCCTCACCGTCAGAGCCCCAGCCTCACCGTCAGAGCCCCAGCCTCACCGTCAGAGCCCCAGCCTCACTGTCAGAGCCCTAGCCTCACTGTCAGAGCCCCAGCCTCACCGTCAGAGCTCCAGCCTCACCGTCAGAGCCCCAGCCTCACCGTCAGAGCCCCAGCCTCACCGTCAGAGCACCGGCCTCGCCAAGGAACAATGACACACCTCAGACGAGAGATAAATGAGCCACTTGTCTTCAGTGAAACACGGCAATCACTCACAAAGATGGAATGCTCCCTGACTGGAATATGTAATCAGCTGAGATGATGACCTGCTCCGAGCAGGGCCTCTCCTGGAATGTAACAGTAGGGCACACAGAACCTGACGGAGATAAACAATATAGGTTGTACAATATCGAATCCAGGTTCAGACATTTCTTCCCCACTGGAACAGAAGCAGTTTTGTTTTGCTCCGATCAGCGCCGTGTGTTTTGATGTTTGGACACGGACGTCTCACCTGTCACCACGCCCCCGGTGACGTCCCTCGGGAAAGTGCCCTTCTTCTGTTCACCCAGCTCTGAAGCTGGCAAGGGTCCATCCCTGACGCCCCATCCCACTATCACCTTACCGGACAAACGTCTTGTTCCTGGGAGATGGTTAGCACAACGCAGAACGCCTGCAGCGCTCCAGAAACTGTTTGCACATCCGTAATGGGATAGTCGTGGGACGAGCTGGCGACGGCTGCCTGCCTTATTAGGCCAAACGCAGCCGATGGGCCTGGAGAGGAGGAAGCCTGCACTGTATACACAGCAGGCAGAGACACATTGAGCCTGTGCTCTCTCTGCAAGACGACAGCACCACTGGTCGAGGACGGAGCTCGGGGCTGCTATTCATTATCTGTCGGCACATTTATATTGAAGAGTAGCCTATTTACAGGGTCCGGAGACAGAGTCTTCTGCCCCCTGTCTGTTTACATGGTGTCCCATGATTAGTGTTCCCAGATGGGAGCTACTGTTGGGGGGGGTTGGAGGGGGTCAGGCGAGGCGAGACAGGGCCTGCCAGCCCAGTCAGAATGAATAGGCCATAAACTCCTCTCTGCATCACGACTAGCCTGGCCTAACCACCTCTCTAGAGGGCTGTATCCTCTGCTGGTACATTGCTATCCAGAACGGAACACAGGGAAAAGTTCTATAAAACGAAAACGGGGACTCCAATTAAAGGCCTGTGTGTGTCTGTTTTAGCTACTTGAACGACAACAGAGGAAATGAACGGAGTTACGGGGGGAGATGTTAAAACCGCACGGCCGCCACACGCTGCCTCAGATTTCCTGATAATGGCGGGCGGGGCTCTGGCTCTTTTCCACTTGGAGGATTTTCCATGGAAAGCACGTGGCAGTGGAGAGGCCTCTGTCTGTAGGGCCCTGGGGAGCCACTAGGCTCCTGGCCGAGGGCCGGGACTGAGGGGGTGGGGGGGTGCAGGGATGGGGGTGGGGGGGGGTGTTGGAGGACTGGGGGTGTGGGGGGGCTGGAGGGGTGTAAGGGTAGGGCGGAACGGAGGGGGGCTGGAGGACTAATGGTGTGGATGTGTGGGGAGAAAGGGCGGGGGTTGGAGGACTGGGAGTAAGGGGGGTGTGTGGCCTGGGGAGAAAGGGGTGTAGGGGCGTGTGGGTTGGGAAGAAGGGGTTGTAGGGGTGTGTGGGCTGGGGAGAAGGGGGTGTAGGGGCGTGTGGGCTGGGGAGAAGGGGGTGTGAAGGGATGCCGGGGCTGAGTCTGGGGCCTGGAGCCTATAAATCCTTCCCAGACCTCCAGACTTTTATCTCCATCATTGAATTCCCAGTGACCCTCAGCACCCAGCACTAATCTTAATGGTTGTACGGGAGCATGTGGCAAACACACCCCTCCCGACCTCACGGCCTTCCTTCCAGAGAATGTGGAGAGTTCCTGCCTTTGCCTTTTACTCGAAGCAAAGCTAACCTCAGGCACCCAACCCCACCCACTCATTCAGCCTCATCTTTTATGACCACGCAAGCATTGGAGGCCTTGGCTTACTGCTACTTAGTAAACGCCGCACAACGGTTTAAAATAAACACTGTCATTCCCAGAATGTGTTCTCCGTGACCATGTGTCTTGTCCCGACGCTTCCAGAGTGTTTGCTGGCGTGAATTAAGTTGTCATCAAGACAGATGCATAAACGCCCAGGCCTCCAGGACTAAATTAGACAGTAAAAACAGAAAGGGGTATAATAAAAACAATCAAATGACAGTGGTGTATGACATGTCTGTGGTTATGGCAATAGGCAGTGCAGCCTAGATAATAAGCTAGTCCTGCTCCACAAAGGGGGGGGGGATATAACATGTGGCCAGGCCAGAGTAGTCAAGCCAGAGCAGGCAGGATAGAGTAGTCAATTCAGACCAGGCAGGATAGAGTAGTCAATCCAGACCAGGCAGGACAGAGTAGTCAATCCAGACCAGGCAGGACAGAGTAGTCAATCCAGACCAGGCAAGACAGAGTAGTCAATCCAGACCAGGCAGGCCAGAGTAGTCAAGCCAGAGTAATCAAGTAAGAGTAGTCAGACCAGAACTGCCAGCCCAGAGTAGTCCAGCCAGATCTGGAGAGCTAGAGCAGGCAGGGCAAGTCCAGGTGGGTGATCTCCCACCAGACAGACAGACGGTAGACTCCTCTCAGAGTCAGTGTGAGGCGCGGACAGTATGGATGCATGACAGCTGTGACACAGGCTGGAAAGTCCCAGGAGTCTCCTGCCTACGAGCTGGAGCCAGCGTTGCGACTTGTCTGCATGGGCTACATGTCTGGTCATGAGACTGGGGGCCGTCAGACAGCACACAGGCTGAATGTGACCTGATATATACATCTCTGTTCAGGCTGGATCAGAGTCATGCTCTATGGACACTATCACTGTGGTTCTGGGAATCCCTGATTCTGCACACACTGAGTTACACTACTTATCTTAATGAGTGAAAGTGGAGATGGAATGTGGTCTAATCTAATATGCCATGCTCTCTCTCTCTCCCTCTCTCTCTCCCTCCCCCCCCTCGCTTCTCTCTCCCCGACCGCTCTCTCCACCTCCTCTCTTCCTCTCTCTCTCTCTCTCTCTCCGTCCCCCTTTCCCTCCCTTCTTCTCTCCAGCTCCTTCCACAGTGTCCATCATGCACCAGGTCAGCCGTACTGTGGACAGCATCACCCTCTCCTGGTCCCAGCCAGACCAGCCTAACGGAGTCATCCTGGACTACGAGCTGCAGTACTACGAGAAGGTATTCATGTTCTCACAGCAAACACCAGAGTCTGGCCCACACCCCCTCTCTCTGCAGAACACACTGGATATATACTGGGTACAGATACTGTATGTGCACACACCTCATACACACATGCACGCACACACACATACAGGACACGTACGCACACGCATATATACACACGCACATGCAGTACACACATGCACACACACACGGACACTTATCCTCTTGAAATGTCCTAAAGATATCAGAGACTCCAGGCTTTGATCTCCGTCTGCCTAGATGATGTTCTGATCTCACCTGCTAAACCAAAGCTTGATCGTCCCGAGTCTCACGTTCAGACAAACACCTCGTTCCGTCTGCCTGGCAGACTCCATCCCGTCCACTGACAACATGTTCGGCAGCACATCAAAAGCCAGCTCAGAACTTCTGCCGTGACAAAGCTGTGGGTTCATCACTGGAGTGCTAACGATTGTAAAAATAGTATTTGGGAGACAGGCTCATCTGGAAATAACAGATTTTGTGTCGCACGTACACATCTATAAACATATGCATACACCTCAGGTCCAAATACACTCCAAAATACCGACACAGATAATTACATAAACACACACACTTAATCACATTTGTGCTCATGCACGTGCATAAACACTTGCACAAGCGTGCACGCACGCACAAACTCACACCCAAACACACAAACATACACACACATACATAAAAATAGACACACACACACAAGAAACAGCAACAACTGATGAATTGTCCTCCGAGTGCCGCGCTGCTCCACTTCCTGGCATCGTTCCTTTCACTCCCGCCCGGCTGGAGCAGAGAGCTGTCAAAACACCCGTCTCAGCCCCCGCCGTGCGTCTGAAGTGTGCGCTGAGAGACGGGGAGAAGAGAGTAGCCTCCCTCCTCTGTCTCCTCCATCAGACCTGTCAGCCGGGGCGGAGAGGAAGAGGCTGGCTGTCTGGGAACAGAAACAGGCCCTGGATCTGTCACAAGCTCCCAGCTCTGCTCTCTCACACCAGTCTGACTCGTTTGAGGCAGCCTGTCGTCTAGACGGCTGTTTCGCTTCTGAAGGAAGATAGTCGTGTGTCTGTGATGATGCGGCTGGTTTGGAGTTGGAAAGGATCTCGGATCGCTTTACCTTTTTGTTTAACTTTCACCTTACGTCAGCTCACTTCACCTGGCCTGAGTTGAACCTAACTTGACAAAATGTTAACCTCACCCTGATCTAACCTATCCCTAACCTTACTGGCCCTCTCTTACAGTCACATGAAACTCAACCTCACGTAACTTTGACTTCCATAAACCTCACATCCTATAACCAAGCTTCACCCAACCTTCCATAACCTCACCTCACCTAACCTCACCTTACCTAACCTAACCTCACCTTAACTTACACCACACCTGTACCTGACGTCTCCCCGCGTCCCTCCCCAGGACCAGTCGGAGTATAACTCCACCACCATCCGGAGCCAGACCAACACGGTGGTGGCCCGGGGGCTCAAGCCCGGGGGCATCTACGTGTTCCAGGTGCGGGCGCGCACCGTGGCAGGGTTCGGACGCTACAGCGGCAAGCTCTACTTCCAGGCCATGACGGAAGGTGAGGAGGGGGGAGGAGGGGGGTGTGGTGGAGCGGGGGGGGGCAGGAGCTGGGTTACGACGGGCTTTCACACTGACATGTGTGTGTGTGTGTATGGAGCGGGGGGTGGGGGGGGTGGGGCAGGGTGGGGGGGAGGTGGATGGTTGTGGGGACTTCACACTGACAGCAGCAGCATGGATATGGGGGAGGTCTGTGTGTGTGAGTGTGTGTGTCTGAGAGTGTGAGTGTGTGAGTGTGTCTGTGAGGGGCGGGGGGGGATTGCTAGTTACTGCCAGGTCATCAGCATATCTCCTCCATGGCCCGTAAGCCCAGCACGGACCGTCACTCACCTTCCCACAGACACAGACGACCCTCTGTTTTAACCATATCTCCAGATCTGTCCGGGACTTTCTCATTTCATCCCATGCAGTAAGACCTTACTCACACACACACACTCTTTGACATTTGGAATTTGAGGCCGAGTCATCAGCCCTGGCAGTGGCATGAGTCATGGCTGACTCTGGAGTCAACAAATCCCCATAGACGGATAGCTGGCTCGTCGATCAGCAGCTAGCGATGCTAACGTCTCCGTGCATCCAATTATGTACTGTCCATGATCTAATTACATTCAGAGCTGGGGGCTAGCATTAGCATTAGCCTCCCTACATACACTTCTTTATGTCAGCCTGGAATTGAGACGTGGGATTTTGGGACCTTTTGGTGGATGTTTGGACCCGGTTCATGTTGGGTCTCCAGGACTGTGTCTGCTCTCAGATGGGCCTCCCTGTTTCTGGCTGCAGACCACAGGACAGGGTCTGGGTCTCACCCAAACATGCACCCACCTCCCTCCCTTCTGGCCTCCGTCTCTATCACCCACCTCCCTTTCTTCCTCTCTTCCTGTCTGCTCTGCCTTCAACCCTCCTTCCTCTCTTCCTTCCATCCCTACCTCCCTTCCTCTCTCCCTACCGTTCTCCGTACCCGGTTCCTTCCTGCCTCTCTCTCTCTCTCCCTCCTTCCTCTCTCCCTCTGTCCCTCCCTCCCTGCCTCCCTCCCACACGCCATGCTCTCAGTGCCAGATGACTGACCGTATCCTTGGCATCTGAGCGTGCTCCGTGGGCTGTGGAGGGAGGTCCCCACTGCCAGCCAGGCACGATGCCCATTGGTGCCCCCAGCCGTCTGTCTGTGTGTCTGTGTGTCTGTCACCCCCCTGCTCCCTCCATATGCACCGGCTCTCTGCCTGCCCATATGTTTCTGTAGGCAGAGACTATAACTCAGTGTGTGTATGTCTGTGTCTGTGCCTGTGTGTGTGTGTGTGTGTGTGTGTGTGCTGTGCCTGTGTGTGTGTGCTGTGTGTGTGTGTGTGCGTGTGTGTGTGTGTGTGTGCTGTGTGTGTGTGTGTGTCCACAGAGGAGTACAACACGAGTATCCAGGAGAAGCTTCCACTCATCATAGGCTCTGCGGCAGCCGGTCTGGTCTTCCTCATCGCCGTGGTGGTCATCATCATCGTCTGCAACCGGTCAGTCTGTCCTGCTCCATGACCACAGCCAATCACAGTACCCTACCTGCCAGCACCACGCCCACACAGCCAATCAGACAATATCTGTATGCCAGTCAGCCAGCTAGCTATCCAGCCACACAGTCAATCAGCCAGCCAGCCAGCTAGCTATCCAGCCATCCAGTCAGTCAGTCAGTCAGCCAGCCTGCCGGCCAGCCAGCCAGCTTAAGTAGACACTTATCCGCTTAAGTGATTGTTGTTTCTACCCTACTTCATTAGTGTATTTTTACAATATCCTGTGGCTTGTTAAAGGTACGGTTTATAGTCTGGCTTTCTGTAGTTGTGGGTCATTAGGTGGCTGGCGAGCTGTGTGTGAGTGTATCTGTGTGTGTGTGTGTGTGGAGGTATGTGTGTGTGTCTTGGTATGTGTGTGCGTGTCTAGATATGTGTGTGTCTGTGCCTATGTGTGTGTATCTCTGTATGTATCTGTGTGTGTGTGTATGTGCCTATGTGTGTGTCTGTGCGTGTGTGTATCTCTGTATGTATCTGTGTGTGTGTTGTATGTGTGTGTTTGTGTCTCTGTATGTATCTCTGTGTGTGTGTGTGTGTGTGTGTGTGTGTGTATGTATGTGTTTGTGTCCATGGCGTGGGGTGCTGGGTCTGGTGCTTGTCCCCCTCCCTCCTCCTGGCCAGGGCTATAGCTCTTTGTCTTTCTTCCCAGCAGGCGTGGCTTTGAGAGGGCCGACTCGGAGTACACGGACAAGCTGCAGCACTACACCAGCGGCCACAGTGAGTATACACACCTAGCCCTCCCCTCACCTCCCTCCCTCCCCCCTCACCTCCCTCCCTCACCTTCATCCCCCCCTCACCTCCCTCCCTGTCCATCGACACCAGCAGCCACAGTGAATACACACACCTAGGCCTCCCTCATTTACCTCCCTCCCTACCTCCTTCCTACTCCCCCTCTCCCTCACCTCATTCCCCCTCCATCTACACCAGCAGCCATAGTGAGTACACACACCTAGCCTTCCCTCATCAATCCCTTATATCCCTCCCTCTCTTTCTCCATGTCTCTTTCCCTCTCTGTCTTTGTCTCCCTCTCTCTCTTTCCCTCCCTTTCTCTCTACCCCCAGCCTCTCCCTCGCCCATATCACCCCCACCACACACACCTGTCTCCATGGCGACCGCCTCACACAGACATGGCTAGTATTCAACCCAACGCTTCCTCTCACTCACACACCTGTCTCCATGGCTACCACCTTCATCTCCACGCCATTATGTGTCCTTGGCTCTCACCCAGCACACCAGGACTCCCTCTCTCCCTCCCACCCCCCCTCCCTTGTCCTCTTTCTCTCCATTCCTTCTTCCCCCTCTTCCTCCCTCCCTCCCTCCCTCTCACTCCCTACGTCCCTCCCTCCTTCCCTCTCTCCCTCCCTTCTGTCCTCCATCCTCCTCCCTCCCTCTCCCCCCTCTCTCTCTCTCTCCATCCCTACCTCCATCTCTCCCTCTTTCCCTTCCACATACCCTCCCTCTCTCCCCCCTCTCCCCCTCTCTCCCCCTCTCCCTCTCCCCTTGTTTCTCCCCAGTAGTACCCTCTCTATGCCTGTATTCCCCCATCATAGCCTGTGTACGGCAGAGTGTGTTCAGTGCATCGGCTCATTTCATAGTCATCTAATTCCATTGTTGTGGAAACGGCTTGTGACTCTCCCTCCTGTTAATGCCATTAACATGCTAACGGCGCACAAGTCCTTTAGCTGTGTTGGGAACTCGAAGGGGAGGACGCTGAAGGAATTATGAATGACTGTGTTGCCGGCCAAGGAAGCTTGGCGTGGACTGTAATATGTAGACCAGAACAGTGGAATAAATCTCCAGGACGTAGCAAGGGATAATTTAAACTAGTTGGCTCACGCTCGTTTTTAGAGATTATGGTTTAACCTCACTGACACTTACGTTTTACTTAAATAATTCGAACCAACAATCTTCTTCTGCACTCATATGCTTTAGCACCCAGCTATACACATCCTCGTTTGTGTTCATTAAATACATGGTACATTTACTGCCAGGGATTATTTTGCTCAATGTATTTATTTATTTACCTTTTTTTCCCCAACTGCAACTGAGACAGCTTTCCCACTTGTAATCTGTCCAATCAGATTACAGCAAACGGTGTATTTACTAGAATAATTTCCATCAACAGTATTTCACCCAGAAGATTAGCCCGTTTCACAGCAATTAGGAGGTTTCCATCGTGTGTGTGTGTGTGTGTGTGTGTGTGTGTGAGAGAGAGAGTGAGAGAGAGAGAGCTTGTATGTGTGTGGTCTTGTTTAACTTACCCTTGTGGGGGCTGAGAAGCCAATTAAGGAAAAATGACATTGTGCAGACATGTTCTTGAGCACCACAACGTCAAGTCTTATTTCGAGGAGGTTTCTGGGGGTTTATGGTTAGAGTTAGAATTAGTGTCAGGGTAAGAATTACATTAAGGGTTAATATTAGGGTTAGGGGTTGAATGGGAGTGAATCGTCGGTTCTCACTAGCATTGTAAAACAACCGTGTGTGTCAGAGTGTGTGTGCACACATGGGCGCCTGTTCTCCCTATTCACACATGTCACAATGTGTGTGTCCTGTCCACCCCTGTGTGAGATAGTGGTGGGTGCCATCCAATAGTGGGTGGTCTTTGGATCGCTCCATTATTTGGGCAGAGATAGGGGTGCTCGGCTGAGCTCCTCCATCTGTTCATGTTGCTGTGAGCCTGCCAGGTTGGTCAGCTCCAGTCCACTAGTTTCCCCAGCTCCTTGCACAGCCTGTTCATGAGCACAGTATCCGTGAAGCGGCCCAGGGCCAGATGTGGAAGAGGAATAATCGGATTTGAAACCAGGGACATTTAAGTCCCTCAACACTTAAAGGCCACCTTAAGCCAATTTACCTAGCATCAGGGCTTAGCAGAGCCAATTTATGACCTGGAGCGAAGAGGAGGACAGCGAGCCTGAGCCTGTTTGGCTCTCTCCTCTGGGTGTTAACAGTCCTCTCTGTCACTCTGGAAGGGATACACACAGGAAGCAGTCTCACTGCCCCCCCCCCTCCCTCCCTCCCTCCCTCCCTCCCTCCGTCGTCATCACCTGAGTGGTGGAGTGTGTGTGTTGGGAACGTGCGTGTGTGTTGGACCGTGTGTCGGAACGTCGCGTGTGTGTCTGTGTTGGTGTGCGTGCGTGCGTGCCTATTAGAGTGTTGGAGTTTGCGTGCGGGTGTGTGTGGGCGTGTGTGCGTGCGTGCCTATCAGAGTGTTGAAGTTTGCGTGTGTGTGGGTATGTGGGTGTGTGGGTGTGTGTGGGTCAAAAAATTATAGCGTCCTCTTCTTCTTCTAAGTGACTCCAGGAATGAAGATCTATATTGATCCGTTTACGTATGAGGATCCTAATGAGGCGGTGCGGGAGTTCGCCAAGGAGATCGACATCTCCTGCGTCAAGATCGAGCAGGTCATCGGTGCAGGTGAACATGCTGGAGGATGCACAGGATCACTTCCATACATGACTGCATGATTATCATGAAGTGTAAATGAATACATTGTCTCAGAAATTGGACTTTAGGTTGTATGGTTATGATCTTGAATGAATAATCAGTTACACTTCAAAATGACTGTTGTCCGGTTACATGATTTTGTGATTTTTTATCTGTCTTCATAACTAACTCAGGGTTACTAACTCTAAACTTGGTGTATGTTAGCACAGTAACTGAAATCCTGGAGGAAGTTACTACAATAACTCAAATCCCGGAATAGGTTACTATAGTAACTGAATTCCTGGAGTAGGTTATTACAGCAACTCTAATTCCGGAGTAGGTTACTATAGTAACTGAAATCCTGGAGTGTGTTCCCTGCTGACCTCAGTGTTGTGTCCTGCAGGGGAGTTTGGGGAGGTGTGCAGCGGGAACCTGAAGATGCCAGGGAAGAGGGAGATGTTTGTGGCCATCAAGACCCTCAAGTCAGGCTACACGGAAAAGCAGAGGCGGGACTTCCTGTCCGAGGCTTCGATCATGGGCCAGTTCGACCACCCCAACGTGATCCACCTGGAGGGCGTGGTCACCAAGAGCAGCCCCGTCATGATCATCACCGAGTTTATGGAGAACGGCTCGCTCGACTCCTTCCTGAGGGTGAGCGAGCGAGAGAGAGTGTGTGTGTGTGTGTGTTGGTAATGTGCTCTTTTAGCAGACTCTTTCATCCAAAGCAACAGACATGGGGGAAATTCGAACCAACAATCTTCATCTGCAGTCAAATGCTTTACCACCGAGCTATACCCATCCCCGTTAGTGTTCATCTTGGCATATGTGTGCTTGTGTGGTGCCATACATCTGTGTGTGTGTATGTGAAGGCGGGAGACATTCGTATCATTGGCTGACTATGGCAAACAAAGATAGATGTTTGCACAGCCACAGGCAGAAGTGGGCGGGACTTCCTTAGAGCCAGACAGTTAGATATTATGTGTTTGAATTGTGTCTGACTTGAGACAGATATTAACTCTAATGCAAACACAAGCAGACAGGTAGACATCCACTGACGCGTACATACGCACGTATGCGCACGCACACACACACATACCCACACACACCCACACAGAGACCACACACACCCACACACATACAATTGTTCGGTACAAACTTCAAGAGTGTCGAACAAGGACAGAGCATCGATCATGTGAGAGTGCGGTCTACCCTCTTACCTCTGCACGCCGTCCATCTAACTAACCCCTCCCTCCCACCCTCCCTCCCACCCTCCCTCCCCACCCTCCCTCCCTCCCCTCCCTCCCCTCCCTCCCCCACCTACACCCCATCCCCTCCTCCCCAGAGCCCCCCAGTCAATCAGCCAGCAGTATTTATGCTCGCATTGAGGCTGCCCACTCCAATTATCGACTCAAGCTCTGCTGCCACGCTTGCTGGCAGACCGTCGTACAGTGATCCCCCCCCACCCCCCCCACCCCCCCCACCCCCACACCCATCCTCTCTCCATAGCGAGGACTGAGAGCAGTTAAACTGCCTGTGATAGGGAGTCTGGGTAATTGCTCTGATTGCTCCCAGAGAGGTCAGTTAGCCTGTCGCTGTCCCTTATCCACCCCTGTATCCTACCCGCTCTTCTCATCATTATTATGAATCATCGTGCAGACTTTACAGCGCTCATAGCTACTCTTTGCTTCGTGCGTATTCCCATGTTCCGACTGAGCATGTGTGCAGTGGAAATATGTATGCCGCACAACATTCTAGGGATCCTGGACCCCACTGATCTGAATTCCTGCTGCTTGCATATTATTAATCCGTGGTTTTCGGTTGATGGGCGTGTCTGACGTTTAAGGATGAAGTCATCCAATAAGATGAGAGGTGTAAGAGGAGTGAGGCGCGTCCGTCCAATAGGAGCTTGTTTCTCCACGCCTGTCCGTCCACACCGCTTTCATCTCCTCTAATTGGCCTCGTCATCTCTCCGAGGCGAGCAGGGAACAGCGCCAGATTTGCGTCAATTGCAAACGTCTGATCCAGGGTAACATCAAAATAACGTCTCTCTCGTTAGTAGACTCTCTTTGCTGCAAAGCTTCGACGAGTGAGGCGCTGCGAAATCCGCAGACGTCAGAGCGTGTAATCGTCTCGATCCGGGACGTCGTACTCGCAACGGCGCCTGACAGCAAGCGGATGTGTCGCTCCTCTCCCTCAGTCTGGCGCCTGACATCCTGCTTGTGTGTTTGGTTACGGGCACACGGCACCGAAAGCAGCGTGTCACCACACCTGTCTCCCTCAGCCTCACCACCTGTCTCCCTCAGCCTCACCACCTGTCTCCCTCAGCCTCACCACCTGTCTCCCTCAGCCTCACCACCTGTCTCCCTCAGTCTCACTACCTGTCTCCCTCAGCATCACTACCTGTCTCCCTCAGCCTCACTACCTGTCTCCCTCAGCCTCACTACCTGTCTCCCTCAGCCTCACCACCTGTCTCCCTCAGCCTCACCACCTGTCTCCCTCAGCCTCACCACCTGTCTCCCTCAGTCTCACCACCTGTCTCCCTCAGCCTCACCACCTGTCTCCCTCAGCCTCACCACCTGTCTCCCTCAGTCTCACCACCTGTCTCCCTCAGCCTCACTACCTGTCTCCCTCAGCCTCACTACCTGTCTCCCTCAGCCTCACCACCTGTCTCCCTCAGCCTCACTACCTGTCTCCCTCAGTCTGATGTGTGCTACTTTCTATCGTCCGGTTCTGGATATGCCCCCGCCACACACACACACACACACACACACACACACACACACACACACACACACACTCACACACACACACACACACACACACACACACACACACACACACACCCCAGCCTTGGGGTGCCCCCACCCCTTCCCCACTGCTGTCTCCGTCTGACTGGAGCACGCCTCCCACTGTGCTCAGGGAGACGCCGAGAGACATATGAAACATCCCTCAGCTTCAGTGCTGTACGGGTGACTGGTTTGGATTCGCTCTGTCTTCTGTGAGAGAGAAGCCGTTGAAGGATAATGTCTTCACCATGCTGGATGACGGATACTCGGGGTTAAAACAACATCAACTTTCTGTTTGTAATTCTGCTTTAAAGATGCTATGTGCCAAGCCTGTCTTACATTTGATAGGGTGGAGACTTTGTGTATATGTATGTGTGTTTTTTGTGAGTTTTTGAATAATACTAAGATGAGGAGATGTGTGTGTGTGTGTATGTGTGTCTTTTTAATCGTATTCAAAACAACAGTGCTCTGTTGAGTTCCCGTCACCGTGACAGCTGACAACTGTGTTGTGTGACAGGAGAGAGGCTGCACATTTGCAGGCTGAGTTAGAGGCTGCAGAGTTAGAAGCTACAGAGTTAGAGGCTGGAGTTGGAGGCTGGAGTTAGAGGCTAGAGTTAGAGGCTGAAGTTAGAGGCTTCAGAATTGTATTGTTAGAAGCTACAGAGTTAGAGGCTGCAGAGTTACTGGCTGTATTGTTAGAAGCTACAGAGTTAGAGGCTGCAGAGTTACTGGCTGTATTGTTAGAAGCTACAGAGTTAGAGGCTGCAGAGTTACTGGCTGTATTGTTAGGAGCTACAGAGTTAGAGGCTCGAGTTAGAAGCCGCAAAGTTAGGGACTGCCGAGTGTTTCCTTTGACAGAGGAAGGCTGAGGTTAGCGGGGAGTCAGGGACAACATCTACCTTACATCTACTTTAGACTGGAGACTCCAGCTGAGACCGGCTCCACACTGCTTCTCTAGCCTCTGCTACTGGCTGGAGAGAGAGAGAGAGAGAGAGAGAGAGACAGAGAGAGAGGAGGAGAGAGAGAGAGGAGAGAGAGAGAGAGAGAGAGAGAGAGAGAGAGAGAGAGAGAGATGAGAGAGCGAGATACAGCAGAGAGAGAGCGAGAGATCGAGCGAGCAGACAGACAGACAGACCAGACAGACAGACAGACAGACAGACAGACAACAGACACGACAGACAGACAGACAGACAGACAGACAGACAGACAGACAGAGAGAGACTCTTCATCTCTCTCCTTCCTCTTTCTTCTCTCTCTTTCCTTCTCTCCACTCCCCATTTCAAATGACTTTGATCGAAGGATCTTTCCAATTAACGTATATCCAAACACTGCGTCTGGATTAGGGAGAGCTGGCGAGCGAGTGGTTGGCTGTGGCCTCATGAATAATGGATGAGGTTTAATTGCTATGGTGGATGAGGTGGAGCGGCCGGACGTGAGCAGAAGTGTACACTGGGGTAATGAGCTGGGGGAGGCTGGGGGAGGCTGGGGGAGGAGGAGGACGAGGCTGGGAGAAGAGAGGGAGGCTAGGGCAGAGGAGGATGCCGGAGGAGAGAGGGAGGCTGGGGCCTGGACTTTGTTCTTCACAGGCTGTTCTAACCCTTCACAGGCTCTGTAAGTGTGTGTGAGTGAGTGAGTGAGAGAGAGGGAGAGAGAGAGAGAGAGAGAGAGAGAGAGAGAGAGGTGTTGCAGGTGTGCACAGTTGGAGGCACAGCTGCACATGGGCGCCAGACACTCCCTGTGTACGGGGTACACTCCCCGTCCAGACACACCAACACCCACACACAAACACACACAAACACACACACACATACAGTAACAGCTGCAGCCAGCCAGTTATCCAGCCACCCAGCCAGCCAGCTTAAACTAACCAGTCAATGTTTAAGGAGTTCAAGTCCCATAGTGACCCCCAAATACAAGACAGTTCATGTGCATTTTTATATACATGTATGCATTGACTAGACTTCATTAACTGGACTACAAGTCATTGCAGGAAGCACCCTACACTGTTTGGTACTCTGTACAATAATTGTGTTTGTTTGTTGTTGTATTATGTTTGTGGTAATTTTTTAACAACACAACAGCTAGTAATAGCAGGAAGTAGCACACCATACTCTACGCTATAAATCAACGTTTTGTATGTTTTTTAATGTTTTTTTTAGCAAAATGACGGCCAGTTCACGGTGATCCAGCTGGTGGGCATGCTGCGTGGCATCGCCTCGGGCATGAAGTACCTCGCCGACATGAACTACGTCCACCGCGACCTGGCAGCACGCAACATCCTGGTCAACAGCAACCTGGTGTGCAAGGTGTCCGACTTCGGCCTGTCCCGCTTCCTGGAGGACGACACCTCCGACCCTACCTACACCAGTGCCCTGGTGAGACCACACACTGACCCCACCTACACCAGCGCCCTGGTGAGACCACACACTGACCCCACCTACACCAGCGCCCTGGTGAGACCACACACTGACCCCACCTACACCAGCGCCCCGGTGAGACCACACACTGACCCCACCTACACCAGCACCCTGGTGAGACCTCCTCTCCCCCTCCCCCCTCCTACTCCTCCCCTCCCACCCCTCCTCCTCCCCCTGTCTCAGGCTGTTGTCTCTGTGTTGCCAGGGGGGGAAGATCCCGATCCGGTGGACGGCGCCTGAAGCCATCCAGTACAGGAAGTTCACGTCGGCCAGCGATGTGTGGAGCTACGGCATCGTCATGTGGGAGGTCATGTCCTACGGGGAGAGACCTTACTGGGACATGACCAATCAGGACGTACGTACCTCAGCTCTCCGACCCTGTGCTGAATTTCTCCTACTTCCTGACCTCTGCTACCCGCCCACCCCTCATTTCCCTACTAATCCCAAACACCTGGGATGATCTCCGTAGAAACACTGGCTCGTTACAGACAGCGCTGGGAGCTTTCCTCTGAATTTCATTATCTCCAGTCAGGTCCTTAGAGGTCCGTTCAGTCACTGTGGTGCTGGTCCCCAGACTGGAGAGCAGGGGCTTTCAGGCTGGTTTCATGTGGGGTGTGAAAGCCCTCCAATTTTACCACAGGGAAGTCATCATATCATTAGTGAGAGAGAGAGATAGATAGGGAGAAAGGGAGAGAGAGAATGGGGGGAGATAAAGAGAAATAAAGAGCAAAGGGGATGGAGAAAGAGAGAAAAAGAGAGCGGGATGGAGGCAGAAAGAAAAAGAGGGAAATACAAAGAGAGGGGTCGGAGAGAGAGAAGAGAAAGAGCGAGAGACGGAGAGAAACATGAGAGAGCGAGAGAGAGCGGGAGAGAGGAGGGAGGGAGGGAGAGCGAGAGCGAGAGAGACCAAATTATGAGGAGAGATAATGAAAATAGTTTCAAATTGAACGTGTGAACGCTAATGTGCTAAGAGGTAGTGAGGGGCTCAGCTGTTATCTTATTACTGCTGCAGCTCCTGATGGAGCCCACGGTCCCATTGGGGCTTCCCTGGCTCTCATTAAACAGGGCCTCCACGTAGCTCTGGAATGGCTGCCGTAATGAGCAAGGGATTATGGGTCTTCCTCAGGTCCCTCCTCTAGGTCGTTATGGAGCATTGGTCATGCATCCCCCCTCTGCATGGTTAGATGTCCCCATGTCACCTACAAATATCATTGCTTCTACTCTGAGAGGATCCTTTCCAAGGGGATTGTACTCTCTGTCTCGTCCTCCTCCACCTCTTTCTCCTCCTTCTTCTCCTCCTCATTGTCCTTCTCCTCTCCCTCTCGTCCGACGCTGTCTCCTCGTCTATTGCTGTCTCTGGGCGACTCCGCATCCTCCGCTGGGCTTGGCCTCCCCTAATTTGTCCTCATCCACCTCTCCCTCCTGCTCCTCCTCATCCACCTCTCCCTCCTCCACTTCTCCCTCCTCCACCTCTCCCTCCTTCTCCTTCTCCTCCTCCTCATCCACCTCTCCCTCCTCCACCTCTCCCTCCTCCTCCTCCTCCTCATCCACCTCTCCCTCCTCCACCTCTTTCTCCTCCGCCTCTCCCTCCTTCTCCTCCTCCTCCACCACCGTATCCCCCTGTAGAGCCTCATAGGAGCCCTTAGAGATCTTTGTCTCCCCCTGCAGGTGATCAACGCCATTGAGCAGGACTACCGGCTGCCCCCACCCATGGACTGCCCCAGCGCCCTGCACCAGCTCATGTTGGACTGCTGGCAGAAGGACCGCAACAACAGGCCCAAGTTCAGCCAGATCGTCAACAATCTGGACAAGATGATACGCAACCCCAACAGCCTGAAGGCCATGACTCCGCTGTCGTCAGGGTGAGCGGAGAGAGAGAGGGAGAGAGAGAGAGAGAGAGAAGAGAGAGAGAGAGAGAGAGAGAGAGACCGTTTTTGTCTGTTTAAGATTAGTTTGTCTTTTGTGGTTTTGTGTGTGTGTGTGTGTGTGTGTATGTGTGTGTCTTCAGGCCATCTCTTGCTGTCATCGATATAATCCAAAAAGAATCATATGCATCTGATTCGCCCTCAACGGTGGAAAAGTACATTTGTGTCTCTGTGGTGCCGTGGTGCCATTCGTGGCCAAGCTGTTTTTTACCAAACATTCTCTTGTTTCTTTTGGCGCCGAGCGGTTATGTGAATGAAAGACTTTGGGTTTGACGAAAACAGTCGTTCTCATATCGCTCTAGGCACAGAATTATCTGAAGCAGTTGCATACTTTCAAAACAACACATTTTGAAGTCCTGTACAGTCCATGTTCTGGGTGTCAGTTTCCTGTGAGAGTCTAGACTTCTGGAGATTTCTAAATGTTGTGCCCAGCGGCGGTTTAAAGTTACGTGTGGGGCAAAGAAACTGATTTTCCACAGACTTTGAACACATACCGTCTCCTCAAAGCCTATCACTTCATTTGGAAAGAGCCCTTTACGACAAATCAATTTGGAAAATGTCTGTGCGTGAATAAGGTCAAAACTATTTTCTCCTGGCCTATAAAGAATAGGATTTGTGGAATATTAGAAACCCTAGGTATTAGCCTGTATTTTGTCTCTCCTCAGTGCCACCAGAGAGGGAGAGAGAGATGTGTCACAGGCTTTCACCTAACAATTAGGAAAGCGTGTCTGCAGAGCTATTCAGAGATTTGATTCCTCTCTTTTTCTCTCTCTCCTACCCTCTCTTTTCCCCTCTCTCTTATTTCTGCTCCTCTTTGTTTCTCTGTCTTTCTCCCTCTCTCCCTTTTCTCTCTCTTTCAAACCTCTCTCTTCCTCCCTCTCCCTTCCCTTCTCTCTCTCTTTTTCAAACATCTCTCTTCCTCCCTCTCCCTTCCCTTCTCTCTCTCTTTTTCCCTCCCCATCTCTCTTAATCCCCTCCCTCCCTCTCTCTTGTTCTCCCTCCCCTCACCCTCCTTCCTTCTCCACTTCTCTCTCTCTCTTTCTCTCTCTCTCTCTTGACCTCTGTAGAGTCCACCTGCCTCTGCTGGACCGCAGTGTCCCAGATTTCTCCTCCTTCAGCACGGTGGACGAGTGGCTGGACGCCATCAAGATGGGCCAGTACAAAGACAACTTCGCCAGCGCCGACTTCTCCACCTTCGACCTGGTCTCCCAGATGACTATGGAGTAAGTGACCAATCACAGAGCTCCAAGGGCTTGGTTATGCAGGTCATGCAGTTGTATCATTGGATTGTCCTTGATGGGACTAGGTACAGTACATGGTAGGTACAGTACATGGTAGAATAGCACTAGGTAAATAGTACCAGGTACAGTACATGGTACTAGGTACATGGTACTAGGTATGTAGTTGTAAGTATATAGCTCTAGGTATATGGTACGTACTGTAAACTAGGGGTGCTGTATGAGAAATGTTCGAGGTACTACCTTGGGCAGGAGAGTTTCAGCCTGGGCTGCACGGCCACATCCCAGCACTGATCTTCTACGTGTGCCTGCTAGCCTTAGCTTTAGCTCCCTGGAGCCCACAGAGAGACCTGTGAGCGGAGCAATCAGAGATGACCGTGCACGTGGATGTGTAGGGAGATGGCGTGCGGCGTGGGAAGACGTTATCCAAACACACGTCAGCCAGATTCACCGTGTAGTAAATAGGACACGCATTGTTCTAGGAAGCCTGTCATTGCAGTCCTGGAGTATTTAATGCAATAAGGCCCATTACCGGGTAGGGTAATAGGAGCACAGTCTCAAGAATCTCTTTGTTTTCGAGGATGAATTGTGAGATAAACAGCCTGCAGTCATGTTTGGATCTGAGTGGGGAATTTGCCAGTTTGCCTTGATCTGAATTGTACTGCTTATTTTGGCCCCAGCGAGACATCCTTGTTTACTTGTGCTTTCCCCGTAGTACCTCATCTGGTTTAGATGGAGTCAACTGGGAGGACTCGCAAGCTTTACTCTGTCCTCTCCTGCTTCTTTTTCCTGCCTTTCCTGTCTGATCACCTCTGCTGCCTCATCCACCTACCTCTCTCCTTTGCTGTCTCTATGC
Organism: Mallotus villosus; assembly: GCA_903064625.1. Taxonomy (NCBI): domain Eukaryota; kingdom Metazoa; phylum Chordata; class Actinopteri; order Osmeriformes; family Salangidae; genus Mallotus; species Mallotus villosus. The sequence goes on from CAEFZP010002618.1 coordinate 57,270, forward strand.
GCTGCCTCTGGCTCCTGCCTCTGGCTCCTGCCTCCAATCTGTCCAGCCTCTGACGTCTGACCCATGTGCTGGCCTTGTCTCCCTGCTCTGACCCCTGTACTGCCTCTGTCTCCTGCCCCCTGATATCTGTTCTGTCACTGTGTCCTGCCTCTGACCTCTGACTTCTGTTCTGCCTCTGCCTCCTTCCACAGGGACATCCTGAGGGTGGGCGTGACGCTAGCCGGACACCAGAAGAAGATCCTCAACAGTGTCCAGATGATGCGGGCCCAGATGAACCAGATCCAGTCAGTGGAGGTCTGACTCTGATGGAGGAGGGGAGAGAGAGAGGGAGAGAGAGAGATAAAGAGAGAGTGGGGGAGAGAGAGAGGGAGAGAGAGGGGGAGAGAGTGGGGGAGAGAGGGATGCAGGGTACTGGGTGGGCAGTGGGGGGAGGATGGAGTGGAAGTGTTTTCGTGTGGCGGTCTGGTCCCTGGTGCCCTCTCCAACCCCTCTCCTCCCCCATGTCCACCCCCATCCCCCGGCATCCCCATGACCTTTACCCTTGGCATGGTCACAGCGGGGTTGTGGAGGAGATGTCGACGTGATGATCCACCACCCAATGAGACGCCAGGATTACGGAAGGCCACCGATGAGCGGCATCTTTGTTCTTCCATTTTCCACAAATCGATTAGTTTGGTCTTGGAGAAAAATTTGGGTTTGTTTGTTTTGAGAATTTTGTAAAGATTTCTTTTTTTATGATAAAAAAGCAGAGAAAAACACAAGCCATCTATATAAATATAAAGATGTCTTGGTGTTGTAAGCTAGGGGCACTGAATAGTAAGGCTACCCTTTAAAAGGGCAACAAAAAATGAAAAAATGAAAAAAAAAGAAAAGAAAAAGGATCTTTGGGAGAGACGAGGCCTACCTTTTCGAACAGGTCCCTAAATCCTCCGTGATGTTTCCGTTTGGATGTCTCACGGTGTTACGCCTCCTCAAAACCATCGTGTAGAAGATCGGAGGAAACCGGACGGACACTCCCAGCACTGACTTGGGAGACAAATATTTGACGTAAATGAAAACCATGAAATGGAGCTCTTTGGGCAGAGAAATTCAAAATGTCTTCAAATCTAAATCGACACCGATTTTCTTTCAACTCATAGCGAGTAATTTCTTTAATTGTGTGAAATGTGTGATGATTTGCTTTCGCACCATGCTTCCTCTCACTGTGGACAAATGGATTTTTTCAGTAATTTTTTCTATGAGAACATCACAACCTGCCAAATGGACCATCTTCCCCTCGTACCTCATCATGATCCTGTACATATCAGATGCACTTGACATGGGGGTGATGTCATCACTATGCGCCGGCCATACGCAGGTACCAAGCCCTGTCTGACTGTCCTCTCAGTTCAGGAGCTCATGGATTGACTTTAAACGTGTGGTTGACTAGTGGGAGGGTATTTGTTGTTATAATTATTATCTTTTCCTTTTTTTCTTTCTTTGCAAAGATGTTAGTTGTGAATTTTGAAGAATCAGTGTAATAAACTTCAACAAACAAACTTCCTCTATAGAGGTATAGAAAAAAAAGACAGTTGGGTTGTTTTCCCTTTGCTGTTTACATAGAAGGAACCTGAGTGCACATAATGTTTAGGTCGTCACATTATCTAGCGTTTTCCCTCCATGCTTTCAGTGGCGTGTGTGTGTGTGAGAGTGTATCTGTGTGTGTGTGTGGTTGTGTGTGTGTGTGTGTGTGTGTGTGTGTGGTTGTGTGTGTGTGTGTGTGTGTGTGTGTGTGTGTGGTTGTGTGTGTGGTTGTGTGTGTGTGTGTGTCTCCCAGTGTGGAGAAGCTGCTGTGAGATAGCATGCTGAGTTAATGATGGATTTCACAGAGGGCTTTGATTTGCCACAGTACACAGCAGAACACTGTTCTGTAAAAGGCTGGATTTGACACACTTTACTGAAGAAGAATGTGCTTACATCACATCTAGCTTTTTTTGCTGTTCCTTTTAAAATTGAAAATGTAAAAAGAAATTGAAGTTAGGGTTTTATAATTATATACCTGGTTCTTGCGATAACGGTTCAATCTTTCTAAAATATTTTTTTTGTTGGTACATTTGAAATGATGAAACAAAACAAACAAAGTCTGTGTTCATATTATTATTATCATTATTATTATTATTGCAATGTGAGGGTTTTCCTTACTAAGGTCAGACTATCAAATGCAAATTGTTGGATCTGTGGATCTTCCACGACAGTTTGGAGCCCGAAGGAAAAAAAAATCCCATTGCTTCACACGAGACCTTGTAGATAACAGTCGTCCACTTTTCATTTGTGTGGACTATTATATGTTGGCTGTACAGCGTTATCCCTGCCTGAAGAACGGGCAGACGTCAGCTCTCACCAGTGTTGTTGTGGGCTACATGTCGTTTTGGTGGTGGTGGTGATGGTGTGTGTGTGTGTGTGTGGGGGGGGGTACTCAGTCCATCCAAAGCCCCTTAACCTATCCATTTCCCCCAGAGATGGTGAATCACAGTTTACAAAACCAGCCAAATGAGACGATCCCGGCTGAGCCCCCAGCCCCCAGCCCCCAGCCCCGCCCCCTACACCCTCCCGCTGGGCCGCGGTGATGAGACGGAGCCCCAGAGCTCAGTGCTGAGTCAGAGCTAGACACGGACGTCCAGCTGTGGAGGGGGGGGGGCAGACAGACATAGCCCGGGGGCCCAGCAGGGGGGGAGGCATACCCTGATCACAGTTACCTCACTGTCCTGGCAGCATGTCCTTCTCTGTCATCCCTCCCTCTCTGTCTTTCTGTCTCTCTGTCTCTCATCTCTCTCCATCTCTGCATTTCTGTATCTGTCACATAATTTTCTCTCTATGTGCCTCTCTTCATTCTTTCCCCTCCCTTTTTCATCTCTCTAATCTCTCTCTCTCTCTCTCTCTCTCTCTCTCTCTCTCTCTCTCTCTCAGTACCTTTGTCTGTAACTCATACTCGATTCTCTCTGCCACCTGCGTGCTTCCCCTCTCTGTCCTCTCTGGTCTGTTTGTAGTCACATCAACAACAGCAACAACAGCGGCAGACGGATTGTTTGTCTGTGTGCTGACTGACCCCTGAACCCACAGGTGTGAGACATTAGTCCCTGCAGGCTCCCGACTCTATGTCCTCATGTTCTCTCACAAACTGCCTTCCTTTCATCCATCCACCCACCCACCCACCCATCCATCCCTCACATCCATCCATCACATTTGTCCTCCTCCAGTCTGCTACGGTCCAGTCCATCTCTCATGCTTCTCTTCAGCTTCTCGACTTTGTAGCTTCTCGACTGCGTCGCTCCTCCAGCACAGATAAAGAGCTAAGCTCCTCCAGTTATGGCAGTGCCCAGACTCCCTAACACCTCCACCCAGAGTCAGTCTTCGCTGTGAGGATGGACGTTTCACCACCATGCTTCAGCTATACCCTCCTCCTCCATGTAGGGTCCTCATACAGTGTGCTTCACCATGAATATTTCAGAGCAGATAGGCCTGCGAGGAGAGCTGCTTCTCTCTTCCTGTTAGTCATCACGGAGACAGTGTGTGAAGTGAGCCAGTGACCCAGATGTAACCCATGCCACCACAGAGTTGACTTGACGGGAAAAGAGCTTCCGACTTTCTCGTCCTGCCTTGTCGCTTTGTCGAGCGTTTTAAATATTTCAATTCCCCCCTCTGTGTTTTGGTTTGGCCTGGTGTGGCTGTGAGGCCTTGACGTCTCTACAACATCTCACCTCAGAATCTTCTGGTTCACAGGTCAGGCCTTGAGGTGCTTCTGTTTGTGAGGTGAACACAGACTTTGGACTGTGAGCTATAATTGTCCAGCACTAGTCCAGCTGTAGTCCAGCTATGGTCCAACTTTGGTCTATGTACGATTGTGTCCACCTTCTGAAGCTAGCGAGGTGCCTGTATGTCCATCACCACTAAACATAGGTGGGCTCATGCTTGTCCATTATTCTCACATCGTTAGAGACAGACAGAACCGTGCCATGATGAGAAAATAAATATAAGTGGACCTCTACATAGAGATGGAAGAAAATATGAGGTATTAAGACCATATGGGTAATTGATCCTACTTTATTGACCACCTCCTCCAGGTGCAGGTGGTTTGGTGTGTCACTTCTGTGGACAACGAGTCTGATTGCCTCCCTTCATTCTGAGGCAGTTAGAAGTCGATAGCCTCTCTTTGTGAATGAAGTGTTAGATTCTAATGAGTGCCAGGAGTGTATCAAGTATGGATTTATTCTCTGCTCGACCATCACGACACAAAGCACCACCTTATTTACACCTGAATGACAGCCAGGTGCTGCAGCTTGCTTTCAGGAGAAGAAGTATTTATTCCTCCTTAACCTTTTGTGGGATAGATTGCCCCCTCCCCTCCGCATCATTCCCAAACCACCCACAGTCTCTGAGAATAGCTGTTTCCCCCAAAGCTGCCTGATGAGTGGTCCCCATAGAGTCCCACTGTGAGAACGTGATGGATTAAACAGGTGTGGTTGGGGTTTATCTCCAGCAGTATTCTGCTCACTGCTGGGATCAGGATTGACTCAGTGACTGACTCGGTATCTGAATGACTCGGTATCTGAACGACTCTGTGACTGACTCAGTGTCCGACTCAGTATCGAACTGACCGTGACTCTGGCAGTTATCTCTGTAGTGAGATGAGAGATTATTGAAGTGAGAATGAATCCGCGCAATTTGAATCGTATACCACGACGATGGTCACATGAAGGGAAAGGATCCGCGAGACTGTTTGCAGGCACAGTACAGTCGTGCAAGGCATGAACGCCGAAAGGTGTCGTATCACATGACAAGTGGTTGTTTGTAATTAGTTGTGTTTAGTTCCGATTTCAGTCGTGAACCAAACCACCACACAAACACAACAGTAGTGAGCGTCAGACTGATTCACTGTGGGTCTCCTCCACCCGGTCCTCCTCCCTGTGCCAGCGTTTGAGAGAGGGAGGAAGCGTTTCCCGCCTCGGTGTTACGGCCACATCACAGTGTGCATTAACACGAGCGGGGCCTCATTCATTAGTCGGTGTTTGTGTGTTCGTCATCCAAATATGGTCAACGCAGCAGAACACTGTCTGTCTGGATTCCGTTTGTGGCGCTTTGTATGTGTGCGGATGTGTTTGTGTATGTGTGTAGAAAATGGCTCCCGTTCCTGTCGGCGCTGTGTTGCCAACAGCGTAACAGCGCCCCCTGGTGTTCTGGTGGCAGTTTAGCTGTGACTGGCTTCCCTCTGGGCCCTTCTAGACTCAGCAGTGACAGATCCCAGGCCTCCCCCTCTGGACCCCACCACCCCCTGGTCCCCCTTACTGACTCCTCCCCCCTGGGCCCCACCACCCCCTGGTCCCCCTTACTGACTCCTCCCCCCTGGGCCCCACCACCCCCCTGGTCCCCCTTACTGACTCCTCCCCCCTGGGCCCCACCACCCCCTGGTCCCCCTTACTGACTCCTCCCCCCTGGGCCCCACCACCCCCTGGTCCCCCTTACTGACTCCTCCCCCCTGGGCCCCACCACCCCCTGGTCCCCCTTACTGACTCCTCCCCCCTGGGCCCCCACCACCCCCTGGCCCTCCATCCTCACCCACCCAGGCCTCTGGCTCTCACCCAGCCCCGGGCTCTGGCCCCCACCTTGTCGTATGTAGCCCACTCAGACCAGTGGAGTTCTCCCTGACCACTGTGATTCACCTGGGAGCTCCTGCATTTCTGTATAAATGTACATTGACTGTAACCCTGTGAATGATGTAACAATTTCATTATTTGTAATATTGTTCTTGGTTTATTTTCTAAAAATGGAAAGCCCAACTTGACTCTCCTCAATAAAAAATGAGATCTGTTATAACACTGTCTTGGCAATATTTTTTATGATATGTTGCTCTATATTATATATTCTATGAATAATATACCAATGCATGTGTGAGTAACATATTTCAAAATGTTTGGAAAAGTTTTATAATACAAAAAAAAGAATTACAATTGGTTTAAGATGTCTTACACGGAGATATAAGATAATTCACTGTACCACGCTGTAAAGTAGCACACGCACACATACACACACACACACACACACCCACTCATACACATGCACACACACTCTCTCCCTGTGTGTCGCCTGTACAGTATATTCTACTTCCTGCTGCTCAGCTCCTACTACAAGTACTCACCGTTAACGGTTACCGGGTAACCGGGGGGTGGGTGCTGGGGGTGGGGTGGTGGCGGTGGAGGGGTGGGGGTTGGCTCTGAACTCCTGAACCCGCTCTCCTGCTCACAGTGTAAAACCTTCTGACACACACGCAGCCCCGATGAGGTCACAGCGAGGTCTCCAGCCAATCCCGCCAGGCTCCTAACGAGGTCTGGGACCCGGAGAGCTGTGTGGTCAGATCAGTTCCGACAGCAGCGGCCGAGTGGAGTGTGGAGCTGCTCCTGGGAGTGTGGAGCTGAGGGAACGTGTGGACCCGCTCCTGTACTGTTGCTCCTGTACTGTCACGTCCAAACACAGATTCGTATTAGTAGGTCACAACACAGAATAGGACGATGTTCTTTGTTAACTAGAACTGACATGCACATGACCGACTTCCTCGTCCGCGAAACCGAAGACAACGTTTTCTGTGGTAAGTTGTGGTTTGTGGAGCCTCAAAAGAAAGGAATTTTAAATGACTGAAGTACAGTGCTGTAAAATAGCTATGGCGCTGAAAAATGTGGTCGAATAAACCTTGTTTGTGCAGTGGTGGCGTCCCGATTGTGGTTTTGAACCTGCATGCTCTTGATCTAGGGTCAAATGCTGTACAACACAGCCAAACATATCCCCTATACCGTACTTTCCATAAGGGACCTTGGTCCCTCGGTACAGTATGTGCGTATCTGCTCAGTTCTCAGGTTTTATGCCATCACATTGCCAGGGACTAAATCTGTCAGACGTACAGTAGGGACCAAAGTGTTCCTGTTAGCGAAGGCCTATTTTTCCTTTCTTAAATCAAATCAAATAAACGTGTCTTCCTGTGTGTTGTTCATGTTTCTCAGTGTGTGTGAGCACAACCAGCAGTGCCCTGATCGGGCTCCTCCTGCCCAGCCTCTCCGCGTGTCCCCCGGCCCCACCCCGGCCCCCGCCCCGGCCCCCACCCCAGCCCCGCCCCGCCCCAGCCCTGCCCTGTCTCCCCATGCTCTCCCCTCTAATGATCATCCTCCAGGCAGCTTCCGTCCTACCCCACCTGCCCTCCTGCAAATGTCACATGTCACAACGGCCCAGAGCTCAGGGTGGAGACTGTAGGGCGGAGGTTGTGGGGGTTACCGAGGGCCACGGAGGGCGGGGGGAAAGCCGGGGGCGGGGGAGTGGGGGATTGTGCGTCGCGAGCAGACCAGCTCACCTGAAGACGTGATGGAAGGGCCAGTCAGAGTGATATAAGGAGGCTAGGATTTCAGACGGCTGGCCTCGCTTACTCCACCAGCGCTCCTAATTGGCTCCCAGCTCAGAACTTGAGCCCAGGAGCCAGACTGGGCCAGAGTTATGGCACAGTGGCTAATGCAGTGCAGGCGGTGGAGCAGCCCTGTGGTTGGATGGGTGAAGCCACACGCCCACGGAATCTAGTGTAGACTCGGAGCTTGAATTACTGTCGTTTTATTAATTTCACCTTTCTTTAACCAGAAAGGGCTCGTTGAGATGGGAAATCGCTTTTTCAAGAGAGTCCTGGCCAAGATAGGCAGAATCAAGTCATTGCATCTTTACGAAAAACAACACGTAATCTAGTTAAAGCAAACACTTATGTACGTACCACAAGCAATAGCACAATCACTGGGAGAGTAATACAATTATAAAGCAACAACTTTAAAAAACGATTTCAGGTCAGGGACTAAGCCTCAAAATCATTAATGATTTAAAAAACCCATTCCGGTGTTTTTCCAGTTTCAAACTAATTTGGAAAGCGTTCCAAACTGTCGGAGCCGAGTACAGAAATCCAATTTTCGAAATTCAGTTCTGAACTTTGGAACAAGATTTGATCCTGTTTAAGAACACAACCACCCAGCGCACCCTTTCATTCAAAACAACGTACAATTAGTGCGCACAGTTGGTGCATCAGACAATCAATGAGCAATAGAGAACAGTCCTAACAGCACTGCAGTGGTGAATGCCAAGGAACGGTCTGTGTTTTAGCTCTGTTGGGGGAACCTCTTAATGTGTCCCAGTGGGGCTGATCCTACCCTCATCCGAGCAGAACTGCTCTCAGACACAGAAATATGTCCCATAAACAACTAACATCAAAGTGCCTGAGCGCCCCAAAAAAGTTGAAAGTAGAAATCTGGTTTTGAGAGGTTTCAGCTCTTGGAACACGAGCTGCTTTCACTGTTTGGTGGATTGTCTCTCTAAGTGGTCTGTATGTGCTGTGGTGCAGGAGGGGTCAGGATCTGAGGCACCAACCTCACTGGAGTCTGGATCCGTGTTGCTGTGGGGGGCAACAGGCGAGGCTGCCAGATAGGAGAAGGCAGGAGGGAGGAGGGAGGAGGGAGGAGGGAGGAGGGAGGAGGGAGGAGGGAGGAGGGAGGAGGGAGGAGGGAGGAGGTGACCAAATGGAAGGGAAGGAGATGAGGAGATATAGATGTAGGAGACATACAAGACGAGTAGAGGGAAGGTGGAGAAGGAGAGAGGAGAGGAAGGGAGAAGAAAGGTAGGAGAAGAGAGGAGAGGAAGGAGAGGCGATGAGAGAGGAGGTTTGCATGAGAAGACTTGGTACATAATTAAGAATGAGGCACTCTGGAGGTGACAGGACTGAGTGTGACCTGCTGGGTCTGACCTATATTACACTGTGAACTCTGAAAACCCCAGACACCTCACTGATACACACACACGCACGCACGCACGCACGCACGCACACAGCACACACACGCACACAGCACACAGGCACACAGGCACACGCACGCACACACGCACACACGCACACACACGCACACACGCACACACGCACACACGCACACAGCACACACTTCACACGCACACAGCACACATCACACAGCACACAGCACACAGGCACACGCAGACACACTCACACACACAGCACACACGCACGCACACAGCACACACACACAGCGCGCATCACTCACACTTACACGTAAGTTTGCTCACTGGGCATAGCAACTGAGTCACAAGCAACCACACACATTGTTCTATTTATAAAGATAAAAGTGAAAACAGTAAAACATGTAATATGCACGGCATGCCGACTATCAGTTTTCCATTCTGAAAGCCAAGGCCCCCAACAGAAGAACTGTTGAGATTTAATGTGGTTCCCCAGACAAGGTCACAATAGCAGGACTGTGTTTCAATCCCCCCTCACTACGTATGGTGAGTTTGAAACTCAAACTGGTGCAAAAGAACAGTTATACATGTTGGTTATTTGCAGAGAAACGTCTGCCTTCACTATAGCTAGTTTTTGAATCAGGCTCCGTACAGTTCAATTTCGGTGGATCTTGTCCGCCATCTAGTGGAAGAATTTTAATTCTGCACCCACAGTAACCCACAGACCTGCTAGACTCAATCGGAGCCAGCATCTCTGGAACAATGTTCATATTTATTCGAATTAACTGCCTTTTCAAAGAGACTGACGCAGTTTCACAGAGAGTTAATTATATTACTAATTACAAACAATTGTACACAATTGTAATGGAATAAGTGGAAGGTTGTCTGTTATGTTACATTCAGAAATAATCTGAATCAGAAAGGGATTTATTGGCCATGAAAGTTTGCACTGACAAGGAATTTGCTTTGGCAGGAAGGTGCATACAATAAACATATAGTAACCTTAAATTTAAATATGTGGACTATCTATATTAACTATATATACTATATATCTATACTATCTATACTAAAGTGGAATTAGAATTAAAATAAAATATACAATAAAATATAAGTTGCCTAATTAACGATATAAAAATACAAAATACAGCCTTCTGCCGGAGGGGAGTGATTAGTGGTACTAATGACTATAATATTGTTAGAACTGCGCATATCCACTACTTAACTATCACCTGCACTATATGCAGTGCTGTACGCCACTGTGGACTAAAATATGTGCAAAGTGAACACATGTAAATCGTGGTGAAGAGCACATGAGACTGACACTAGAGGGCAGCAGCACTACTGTTCTGTAAACTCGTCCTCTCTTTCTCTCTCTCTGTATCTCTCTCACACATACACACACACACATACACACTCTAACACACGTATAGAACCACACGTATACAGACACACACTACACACATGCACGAGACACTTCAAGGTTTATCCGACAGCTTGCAATTTGCCTCGATTGCATGTGTGGGCAGAGCTGACCGCTGCTGCGTGGTAGTTCATCAGATCAGCCTCACACATCCTCCCACAACATCACACATCCTCCCACAACCTCATGCAGCCTCACATAACCTTATGCAGCCTCACACAACATCATGCAGCCTCATATAACCTCATGCAGCCTCACACAACCTCATGCAGCCTCACACAGCCTCGTGCAGCCTCACACAACCTCATGCAGCCTCACACAACCTCATGCAGCCTCACACAGCCTCGTGCAGCCTCACACAACCTCATGCAGCCTCACACAACCTCATGCAGCCTCACACAACCTCATGCAGCCTCACATAACCTCATGCAGCCTCACATAACCTCATGCAGCCTCGCACAACCTCATGCAGCCTCACACAACCTCATGCAGCCTCACATAACCTTATGCAGCCTCACACAACATCATGCAGCCTCATATAACCTCATGCAGCCTCACACAACCTCATGCAGCCTCACACAACCTCGTGCAGCCTCACACAACCTCATGCAGCCTCACACAGCCTCGTGCAGCCTCACACAACCTCATGCAGCCTCACACAGCCTCGTGCAGCCTCACACAACCTCATGCAGCCTCACACAACCTCACACAGCTTAACGTCACAGAGACTTGCACATTGTAGCAGGGCCTTGCCCAGTCCAGCAGTACCTTTGTTACATTTGATGTGATCAAATGTGTCAGCAAATAAAACTAGTCTTAAATTGGTCTAGGAGTAGAGGTAAATGTGTGTGTGGTGTGTGTGTTGTGTGTGTGGTGTGTGTGGTGGTTGTGTGGTGTGTGTGGGTGTGTGTGAATGTGTATGTACACGTATGTGTGAGGTGTGTGTATCGTGTGTATGAACATGTTTGTGTGTGTTGTGTGTATCATGTGTGTATATGAATGTGTATGTGTGTGGTGTGAGTTTCATGGGGGGATTCTGGGTAGTTTGGATTGGGGACATCAATCACACCATTGTTGGAGTACAATCTAGAACAGTACTAATCTACATTTTAAAATGTGTAACTCGGTTTTGGTTTTCATAAGAGCGGTCTCTGAAGCAATTTCTGAGAGAAACAAGCACAAATAATTTCATGTCTTTTTTTCTTTCTGGGGAGGATGATTAAATCAATAAGAATGTAGGACAGGCATACATAAGCATTATCCTTGTGCCTGTGCCTTTTCAGTCACTATTCATACACAGACGGTTGGCTTTGTCTCGACTGTCTAGACTGTTTGTACTTACTGGATATTAGACCCTATGACGTGTTCTCCGTGGATCCCTCCGCCCTCCACTCTCGGCTCCTCGGAGGCCATCTTGGGAGGCGGCGAGGCGTGTCGTCCCCACGTCCCAGTAGATTACTGGACCAGTCCAGGATTTAGAAAAGGTCACAGGTCACATGTGATGTGCTGCTCTCCTCCGCTGTCAGCCTCTGGGCTCGGCCCGCAGCTGCAGCAGGTGATCGATAGAAGATGGACAGGAAGGTGACACTCACATCAGATTAACCGTCTGGCCATGCTTGACCACAGCGGAATCTGAACAGCTCCCATTTTGTGGGTGAGGTTTTATTAGAATTGTGATGTTCACGGGCTGATATTACGAAATATTGAGGTCCTGAAAATGACGGGATCCCTGCTGGAGATCGATGTAAACTTCACTGTTGGTCTCATGAGTTATTGGTTATATACCAGAACTGGCTGCCGACTGAAAAAGTAATTTTCTCATGTCACAGTAAAATGTAGCAATAATCCAACTAGTGATTTAACTATACGCCTCAGGAAAGGTAATGCACTGAAGGTTTATTCCCATCTTCCACATGGAGAAAATACCACCATATATCGAGCTCTATTGATACGTGTGTTTCATGGTACTCTCTTCTCAGGGTGAAACACCTGCACACATGTGGACCAAGGGTGTCATCTAAAGCAGTGTTCCTCGACCCTGGTCCTAGGAAACACTGTCCTGCATGTTCCAGTTTCCCTCTTTCAACACACTCAGGTTTAGGATGGACATGTTGACTGACATGTCTGGGGACAGAGTGATGAAGAACACTGATGTAGAGGATGGACATGTTGACTGACATGTCTGAGGACAGAGTGATGAAGAACACTGATGTAGAGGATGGACATGTTGACTGACATGTCCTGGGACAGAGTGATGAAGAACACTGATGTAGAGGATGGACATGTTGACTGACATGTCTGGGGACAGAGTGATGAAGAACACTGATGTAGAGGATGGACATGTTGACTGACATGTCTGGGGACAGAGTGATGAAGGTCACTGATGTAGAGGATGGACATGTTGACTGACATGTCTGGGGACAGAGTGATGAAGAACACTGATGTAGAGGATGGACATGTTGACTGTGTCCGGGGACAGACGCGTGGGTGTTGTCTTGGAAACGGAAGCGCCTGACTTGGAGAAAGTTGCAGAGAGGGTAATTGGCGTTAACCTCATTAGAACGAGAGGGGGGAGGGGAGACTGACGTGAGGACATGAGACTGACGTGAGGACATGCCTGAAGCAAGATGATGGGAGATCTTAACTGTGTGTGTGTGTGAGTCGTGTGAGTGTGTGAGTGTGAGTGTGTGTATCTATGCGCATGTGTGTGTGTTGGGTATGCGTGTGATAGAAAGTGTGTGTGTGAGTATGTGAGTGTGCCTGTAAACGTGTGTGTATGTGTGCGTGTGTCTGTGCATGTTGTCAGGAATGGGCAGCATGTCCACTCTATCCATCACTGACTCGCGGACGTAACGAAGGCAGCAGAGAGGAGGAAGAGAGGAGGGGGGAGGAGTATGACAGATTGGGTCATTTGACTGATATAGAGAGAGAGAGAGATAGAGAGAGAGGGAGTGAGAGAGAGAGAGAGAGACAGGGAGAGAGAGAGAGAGAGAGAGAGAGAGAGAGAGAGTAGAGAGGAGAGAGCGAGAGAGAGAGAGAGAGATATGAGAGATCGAGAGATCGACAGAGAGAGCTAGATCGAGCGAGCTAGACGAGAGAGAGATCTAGAGAGAGTCCTCCTCTCCCTGATATCCTGCTGCCTCCACATCATATTTTCAATGCATCTCACACCAAGATATCTCAAACGCCTCCTTTGCAATCACACACATACCACACACACACACACACATGCCCACACAGACACACACATGCAAGCTGGTGGTGTTTATCTCTGGCCGACATTTGGCTGGCAGGAATGCGTAGTGAGTGATGAGAGGGGTGTATGAGGGATGGTACAGAGCTGCTTGTTACTCCTTCTTGAAGGACATCCATCAGATAGAGAGTGTGTGGAGATGTTCATCAGATAGAGAGTGTGTGGAGATGTCCATCAGATAGAGAGTGTGTGGAGATGTTCATCAGATAGAGAGTGTGTGGAGATGTTCCATCAGATAGAGAGTGTGTGGAGATGTTCATCAGATAGAGAGTGTGTGGAGATGTTCATCAGATAGAGAGTGTGTGGAGATGTTCATCAGATAGAGAGTGTGTGGAGATGTTCATCAGATAGAGAGTGTGTGGAGATGTTCATCAGATAGAGAGTGTGTGGAGATGTTCATCAGATAGAGAGTGTGTGGAGATGTTCATCAGATAGAGAGTGTGTGGAGATGTTTCCATCAGATAGAGAGTGTGTGGAGATGTTCATCAGATAGAGAGTGTGTGGAGATGTTCATCAGATAGAGAGTGTGTGGAGATGTTCATCAGATAGAGAGTGTGTGGAGATGTTCATCAGATAGAGAGTGTGTGGAGATGTTCATCAGATAGAGAGTGTGTGGAGATGTTCATCAGATAGAGAGTGTGTGGAGATGTTCCATCAGATAGAGAGTGTTTGGAGATGTTCATCAGATAGAGAGTGTGTGGAGATGTTCATCAGATAGAGAGTGTGTGGAGATGTTCATCAGATAGAGAGTGTGTGGAGATGTTCATCAGATAGAGAGTGTGTGGAGATGTTCCATCAGATAGAGAGTGTGTGGAGATGTTCCATCAGATAGAGAGTGTGTGGAGATGTTCCATCAGATAGAGAGTGTTTGGAGATGTTCATCAGATAGAGAGTGTGTGGAGATGTTCATCAGATAGAGAGTGTGTGGAGATGTCCATCAGATAGAGAGTGTGTGGAGATGTTCATCAGATAGAGAGTGTGTGGAGATGTTCCATCAGATAGAGAGTGTGTGGAGATGTTCATCAGATAGAGAGTGTGTGGAGATGTTCATCAGATAGAGAGTGTGTGGAGATGTTCATCAGATAGAGAGTGTGTGGAGATGTTCATCAGATAGAGAGTGTGTGGAGATGTTCATCAGATAGAGAGTGTGTGGAGATGTTCATCAGATAGAGAGTGTGTGGAGATGTTCATCAGATAGAGAGTGTGTGGAGATGTTCATCAGATAGAGAGTGTGTGGAGATGTTCATCAGATAGAGAGTGTGTGGAGATGTTCATCAGATAGAGAGTGTGTGGAGATGTTCATCAGATAGAGAGTGTGTGGAGATGTTCATCAGATAGAGAGTGTGTGGAGATGTTCATCAGATAGAGAGTGTGTGGAGATGTTCATCAGATAGAGAGTGTGTGGAGATGTTCCATCAGATAGAGAGTGTTTGGAGATGTTCATCAGATAGAGAGTGTGTGGAGATGTTCATCAGATAGAGAGTGTGTGGAGATGTTCATCAGATAGAGAGTGTGTGGAGATGTTCATCAGATAGAGAGTGTGTGGAGATGTTCCATCAGATAGAGAGTGTGTGGAGATGTTCCATCAGATAGAGAGTGTGTGGAGATGTTCCATCAGATAGAGAGTGTTTGGAGATGTTCATCAGATAGAGAGTGTGTGGAGATGTTCATCAGATAGAGAGTGTGTGGAGATGTTCATCAGATAGAGAGACTCCCTGACGTATGCAGGACATGGGACACACTGGTTCATACAAGGGCAATT